>NPFG01000048.1:0-151870 GCA_002288965.1 Xylaria sp. MSU_SB201401
TTAATAAAGTAGGAAGGCTACTTATATATAGAAAATATATAAAAACTTAAAAAGTACTTATAAAATACTATAAAACTTTTTATAAAGTTTTATTAATAGTACTTTAATTAACTAATATTAAAAAAGGTAAGGTTAACCTTAAAAAAAATTAAAAGGCATTTTAGTTAATACTAGAAAAAGCGATAGTAGAAAAAAGTTAAGCTTATTCTTTTATAAGACAGTTTTGTTCCTTTTTAAAACGCTTTTAAGCTTTTAACTTTTCGAGATAGTTACGGCCGGCTGGCTGTGGGTCTCATGGACTGGGTTATACACCCACAACCACCTTCCGTTATCTTTTATCGCCACGTGACATCGACAATCTGAGCGCACAAGAAACCCTTCGCACTTTGTTTGTACGTAGATAGTTTCCTTCCTTTTCTATCTCACGATTAATATACATATGGTACCCAACTTAAGCTTTGCCTCATAGTGAAACCCCAGTCGTAACAGAGATTTTAAAAGCTTTATTAAATTATTTTAACTTCCTTTTCCTAAAGAAAATCTATTTAATAATTAAAACAAATTAGTTAGCTAAAAAGCTTTTAAGCTTTTAAGTTAATTTCCTAAGCTTTTAGATTTATTTTTTAAAGTTTTTTAAAAACTTTATATTTACATAATTATAATAGTAATATTTTAAAATAATATTATAAAAAGAATTAATAAAAACGTAATTCCTATTATATAAAAACAAATTAACATTATTATAATTCTTATAATAGTTAACTTTATTAAATATTTAATAAGTAAGACTTTTATTAAAACATTAAAAATAAAGTATAATATTAAAACCAAATATTTTAATAGCAGTTAAAATAGTATAATAATGTTTTATAAAAGTTTTAGAAATAAACTTAAATATATAACCTGCTATAATAAGTTTATAAAAAAGAAAAAACTTAAAAAGTTGTTAAATATTTATTAAAGATAATAAACTTAAAAAGAAAGAAGATAATATTATAAACTAATAGTAAAAAGGCTTATTAAAAGGACTAAGTAGCTAAATAACCTAGTAAGGGGTAAAAGCCTAATAAAAACCAAGGAAAGATAGTTAAATTAATAAAATAGCTAGGTTATAGGTTATATAATATATAGCCTTATAAAGTAAAATAAAGTAAGTAATCTATAGTGCTTTATAGAGTAAAATAAAATATATAGAAGTAAAAGAAAGATAGTCTCTATAAAAGGGAGGGTTTCTTATATAGTTAACTTAGTCTGTTTTTACTTTACTATTTAATCTAAGTTTATATTAACTTTTTAAAATAAGAGGGATAACCTTAGTAATTATTTAAATGGTATAAGATTATATAGTTTATATGTTTATTTGCCTTATAGGCAAAGAACATAACACAAAGGCCTTTTACCTTACGACATGGATTAGTAAGTCTATTTGTTAGCTATGTGCTAATATATATAACAACCCCGATTAAAGATTATTACAATTTCCTAATATAAAGTACTGTTAAAATAAGGTGGTAATTTAATTAGGGTGGTAATTTAAGTGGGAGATGCGTTATACTTATAATATATAAGATTCTTTTTAACTTTATAAGCTAAATAATAGGGCTAATTTTAAAAGCTTTATAAAAAATTTTTTTATTTAATTTCGAATTTAATAGTGATTTTAGCTTATTTTTACAATTTTTCCTTATAAAGTTATTAAAAGATTAATATAATAAATTTAAAAATAAATATAAAATTTAAAACTGACTTGGTTAATTAAAAGATGCGTTACTTAATATATATACATATTTTTATTTTTATAAAATAATAGAAAAAAAAATCCACTTTTAATCCTATTTAGCTATTATTTTTAGCTATTTTACCCAATTTATATAAGACTTTAACTATATTAGGCTAATGTGGCCCGTAGCCCTGTGGCCTGAGACCCCTGCGGTTAACTTATTTGCTGGATTAAGTACTTATATGTCGTGGATGGGTAGGTGGATAGATAGAGTTGAGAAAGTTGGCCTCTTTCCTGGTTAGGACTGGTTTAGAGGGTGAGGAGGCATGTAGGTCGGAATCTCGAAGGGTAAGATTTGAGGACCAAAGTATGCTGTATTGGGTTAAGTCTAAGCTATCTATGCAGTGGCGAGTTAACTGGGCATTTCTAAACTTAAAGTATCCTAGTTGCTTGCTTGTTTTTCTTGCTTTTACTCGAAGTTGGGCGGGTTTGGTGTGGTAATTAGAAGTATTGAGTTTCAAAGAAAGAGAGTTAAGTTTATAATAGTGTGGAGGAAGGATACCAGCCGGGAAGGTTTTCCTATGTGTAAATTTCAGTTCTCGCGCTGAACGCTCTGCAGGTAGACTTTATTCTTCTGCACGATTCCGGCTGCGTAGGTTAAGTTGTATGTAGAGCCAAGTCAAGTCAACTCCACCTGCAAGGCCAGAAGCGATCCAATGAGGATATCCAAAGGTCTTGGCATACATAGATGATTATTATAATCTAGAGCAATTCCAGGCACTTGCCACCAGCCAGCAGGTTTATCGTTCGATCCCGCAGTCATTGTAATCATAACGCAGCAGCCAACAGCAATCAAGTTATGTTCCGAGGATCAAACGTTGTCAGGGCTGGTTCCGATCTTGTACACGGACAGAGATATTCAGATATGCTTTTATCGCTCTCTGTATGTTACAAGGATATAATAGACAAAGAGACTATGTGTATATAGTAACATAGCTGTAGATAGGAAGGTTTGAAAACCTTCGCGCAACAACGTATGCCATATTACAGCCCTGCCTGTAGCCCGGTCCTGACAGCGTATTATATCTAAAATCGTATTCATATAAGACTATATAGGTATTAAGTAATGGTAGCATACAATCTCTCGCATCATGTTACACACACGGAATACTTGTAGGCTGTCTTGGCTGAACATTTCGGGCGTCCTGCCTTCGGTTTGAGACTTATTAAGACTAAAGCCTCTACAGCCCTCGCTTTTTGAGTCCTATCGACAGACTTCGGAGGTTAGGAGCCCCGTCGCATTTTTTATAACAAGGGCTGTATTCAGGGCTTGGAAGATGACTTCAATTCAACAATAATCTTCAAGGTCTTGACTAGGTCCTTGAGGTCTACTCAATACGGACTGACCTGACTGGCTAGCTAGTGGTCTATATACAGCGGTCCCGAAGGTGACTAACCTTCGGGGTCGTACTAAGTGACTCAAATAAGCGAGGGCTGAATACCTTCATGTTCAATACTAATAAGACATTCTGAAAATACGAAGGTGTACAGAGGTGTATAGCCGAAGGTGTTCACCGAAGCCGGCATAAGAAACAGCGTACAGGTGTCACCTTCGTGTAACAGATGAGAATATCTACATATGTTTATGTTTCTACGCACGTCTAGGTTGTGGTTCTTATTTATTAATTTTCTTTTTTTTCCAGTCTACGCTTCTCTTTTATCCTTTTTTTTTTTTTTTTTGAGTATGAGACTATTGATTTGAGAAATGGCAAGATAACAATCTCTAGTATCATGGCGTTAGAGAAACATTAGTCTATAGTTCTGATAATTTCTTTATATGAAAGAGGGTGATTTATCAGCATATATCAGCTCGATAACCGGTCTGCAACTTCTCCTACTTGTGATATCAAAGACTTTCCGGTAAGTCGTGTCCCGCTGACCCATTGTGGCGGAAGTCTGAGCCCCTGCCTATAATTATCTAACCGCGCCTTGTTTTGTCTTTCTATTTTAAATAGCGCCGGAGATGTCTAGAGTATGATATGATGTGCTTGCTTTTTCTGTTTGCAATCTTGCGGTTTGTATCTGCAATACCCCTTCTTTCATTCCTCTTCTAATTATCTTGCTTATGGTGTTATCTGTATATCATGCTTTCTGTGTGTCGTAATACCCCAAAGGGGTAATTTCGAAGTCAATGGGATGAAAATACCAGGAGAGTGGCTGTGTATGGATCATGAAGAGCATGGTCGGATTTGGAGGCGAAGGGTATGACGACTCGTTTCGGATCGCAGGAAGCTTGAGTCCTACAGGCCGGCATCCCATGGCTTCGGCATTTGTATGCATGTGACAGTCCAGGATATAAATTGGTAATAATTTGAATTGCATTACTCCGAAGACTATGATTTTCTATCCACCGAATTAAAGAGTGTGAACTATTGAGTATCTCCGTTGTGGCAGAGAAGGGGCAAACATCATCCTACGACGGAAACACTATAATAGGCCATATTAAGTGATCTTCGTGCGTAATTCGGCTGTATGATATGATCAAATATCATCCGAATTATAACGGTACAGATGGTTCGTGGGGAACCCTGCTTTCAACTCGCAGGTGCGGAGATCAGACGGGGGAGAAATGCCTCTGCGGTTCATCACAGAGTTCCGTACTTGCAGTTGAATGATAACTCGTGCTGGAGTAACATTGTGGAAAAGGGGGAGAATTGATATCATATGAAGGCAAAGGAACTGGTCATATACTGCCACGCCTGGTAATTTTTCTCGCAACGATAACCATTCCGGTTACGAATTCGCGTAACTTCATCACTCATAGCCCCCAAACGTGCGGGAAATTGCGGGTTCAAAAATGAATATTTTCGCAGGTCACAGACAAGTGCGAATGGACATCATCGGCGTCCTTGATTATAAACGGATTGATATAGTTACAGACCAGATCACAAGTTTTCTCTCTTTTAAGGTGTTCATTTTCATCCATATTAACCAGTGAGCTATAGTAGAATCCGAGATTCCGAGCAAGTCACATGCGACGGAATCAAGTAAAAAGAGAGGCGATCCTACATCGGACTCGGCCGCAACTGTGCAAAGACGAATGGAATACATCTTCGTAACTACGATACAGTTGTCTAATCAAAACATCACTACATAGAGATCAAATACGCATAATTTGGAATGCTTGATAAAAGACGACAAACCCAAGATAGCCATGAAAAAGGACAATATAGTATTATGCCTAATAATAATCATGATGGTGCTTCCGGAGACGATAACTTACCCGATATTTCCGATCCAAGTGAGGGGAAGTTTAGAAGGATTCACTGCAGCGGGCCTAGGAGCCAGAAGAAGAGGATGGCTGCTCTAAGGCGATGGCACTAGGCAATGACCAGAGCTATTGCGGCACAAATGGTCACACGCTCAGACCAGGCGGAAGCCATAAAGAATATTTGTCAGGACAACCTAATCGGGTAGCCAGTATTCTGCGTCTTTCCCAACGTTATGGTAAGGATGAAGACAACAATATTTCACCAGAGACTCGGGAGGCGCGGTTATCGGCATACCCCCTACTCAATGTCATAGAGCGACACCGCCTCCACAGAAGTAGTGTTGGGGGATCCTTCACGATCTGGTTATTCGGTGCTGTTACCCGTAGTCTCTAAATCTCCGCCTCATGCTCCAGTGAAAACGAAAACAAACACTTGACGATCCCAAAATATCTTCAAGCATCATTCGTGTGAATGGGTAAAACTCATCATGTTACATTCGAGAGTGACATTTGTGTGGAAATTCTGCATTACCTGGAGTCATGCTACGTCTCTGCGACACGGTGCACCAAGCATATGAAGTCGTAATAGGGGTAAGCCTCGTGATTGCACTGATGAGTTGTTCGTGGGAAGTCTATATGCCAAAGTGCCACCTTCTGTTTGTTTGTTTATATTATGCGCTAGGGTTCCTATTATAGTAATGTTGAGTCTTAAGATCGGGTTGTCTTGCCGCTTCCCTATATGTAGATCCGGTCCCGAATTGTCCCTAGCAGCCCTACCGGCGGCATCGTTATGATGATAACGAGCAAGAAATTGCGACGTAGCCTGTGTATTGACCTTTACACGAAGCCCTCAACGCCATGGCTTTATGTATACGTGTGTGTCTGCGCGTGTGTTTACGTATGAGTTGGCATCAGCGCGGCCTGGTTATAGCGACCACCTTCGATGTTGGGCTACTTCATCTTAGAAAGCAAAGACATTTGTATCAGAAAGGGGCCAAAAACACATAACATGATCAATTAGAATCGTTAAAATGCAACTCGTCCGGAAGATGTGACCACAACGGACCCCACCGTGACCGAGGTTCGGCGGTAGGTCTCGCGGCAGGTCTTCGGCTTGTGTAGATCGGTGACCGTGCTGTGCTTGGGGGCCGCATCAATAGCAAATGGGGTGTGGTTGAGGAATTGCATGTTATTCCACGTGTTCTAAGACCAAGCGCGGCCATGGTAGCTCGAATGTGACAATGGAAGCGTGAACGTCTTTATCGACATTATCTCGTAGCAACACATACCCTCATACACGCAGTCATCAATCAGAAACTAGTTGATCAAGCCGAAAGGTAGTGTGATACCCCCTCTCTGAAAGGGGGCATCGAGTGCGTAGTCTCAAGCTTCTCACTGGCTAGCTGGGGCTCAACTGGATCCCTTTTGAAGCATGTAAGCTTTGTTAGCTGCTGTCAGTCAACAAGCTCATATGCGGAAATCCCAGAGCTTCGTTAGGTAGTATCGAATGCAAGCTCATGGGAACCCCTGCGTCGGGCCTAAAGGGGTTCTTCGAATGGTTGAGTGAGGACCCGCGTTGCTGTAAATGTTGCGAGATCATCATTTGAGGGCAATACGTCCTGTTGTTGTCTCTATAGCTCTCATTTGGCATGCAAAACTGTCCGGATGGTACTGAGCTCAGAAGTGTTTATCAACAACATCACACCAACATCAAGAAGGTCGGCCGCCGATCAACTAGGATATGCCAAGGACCCGAGTGAAAAAGGCGCCTAGTATACAAAGAAGCCGGTTGGGAAGGGGATAATACCAGATTAGTCCCTTTATCCACGTGCTGCTGCAAGCGACACATTGGACCTAATAATAAAACCGTGCATGAGACAATCCTTTTGATCGATCACATGAGACGAGTGGTCGATGGACTAGTACCATCTCACTAGTTAATAGTCATAATGGGGAGCATATGCAGATGTAGTGTATAAGTTGCGGGAGTCTTTGGGCAGTAGTTCGAATGGCCGTCTAGTTTTGGTATCTGATGCGACCAATGTCCCCAGAAACGGCTACTTCGCAGCCCCGTAGCCTCCAAGCGCTCTATTTTGATACAGGACTTGGAGTATGGCTACCTAGAGCCAGTTTTCCTCCGCTCCGTTGGTGCATTAATGAGCTGAGTCTGGAGCTGACAGCGAACAGGTATGGTCCAAAGCGGTCCCTTTCCGTGGGCTCGTCTAGTCCGAATGGGGCCATCTAGGCGTGATGGACTGTTGACATTATGAAGGCGTGAGTGGCGTATTGTCGTATTGCTGTCGCGGACCGTTCGGATGCTAGGAGGCTGAGGTGATCGATTCATAATAAACTCGGACCGCTAAGAAAGAGGTCCTAAGCGACTCTTCTGACAGCAGCGTCGATGACATGTTGTTGTTTTGGGAGATGGCTCTTCGGCTTTCGCCACGGCCGTGTTAAGGGATTAGACACGATCATTTTAGCACTCTAGAGCCTCAGCCGCTTTCGCCTCATCCTCTGGCTAGCTGTAATATTGCTCTACTTGTACCTACTGTACCAGGAGGCGACCGACTGCGCCGGTCCGGTCTCACTAGAAGAGTGATGATGGCACCAGGGACTTTGTTGTAATAGAATCTGGATCAAACGTTGACAAATCCAGGCTCTTGTAATCCTGGATAGGCAATTTGTCGTTGCGGCGCTTCTCGCAACAAGCCTGTCCGTGACTAGACGTGGCTTATCCACTAACTACTTAGTTTAAAGGAGAGGAAAATAGGCGCTGGCTGCGTGCGGCGATCCTGCTTCCCCTCTGATCAGTCAGGATCCTTGCTAGTCCCAATGCTGTCTTCCAAGGACCAGGTACCTAGACTCCCAAACCAAACCACGCCTACGCTGAACGCCGTACTTGTTTTTATGGGTGCGTGCCGAAAACGTGCTTGCTTAATAGAGGATTCCTTCTAACCCTGGTACCGTCTCGGAACCCTGCGTATATCGTGGCCGCACAGGGAATCTCTGCAGCTGAGGTGCTTGCAGAACTCGTGCAACGCACCCCGTCAGCCACGACTCGCTTGGCAAATCCTACGCTGTTCTGGAGACCAAGTAACAGGCCAGGGTGTAGACGTAACGATGAGTACAGTACAGTACTAACAATTCAAACACAGAGATACGTATGCAAGGTTCTTTCGTGGCTGTGTGAGTTTGTCTTCAAGGGCGTAGGTGTATGGTCTAAACAACACTAGGCGCGTAGATGCTTAGAAAGCTTCGTCTTGAGAAAATGGTATATAACGCTCCAGAAGACGAAGCTCTGGGCATGCTTAAGTTTCTGCATCCATCACGCAGGCCGGTCACCAAAAAAGAAGCATCCTGGAACTGGTATACCTTGAATGCAATTACATAAGGGCCATAGTTTCCACTGGGATTTTTTTCTATTCATTATTTCCATATAAATACGGTTTTTGGGAACAAACCTCTTGCTCGACACCAACGCCAACATCTCGTATTGAGTGTATCGAAGGGAAAAATTAATCGACATGCCTTCACACGCCATGTCTATCGACAACCTGTGTAATGGTTACGTACAGGAAGACTACGTACAGGATGACTACTCAAGACATCCGAATTGGGCAACGCCTGAAGACTGGGATGCACACCAAGACACGATCCGGCGGTTGTATCTGGACGAGAAGAGACCACTCAAAGACGTCGTGGTGATAATGGAAACCCAGTACGGGTTTCGCGCTACGTAAGCCTGCTTTCCATTCCCTAATCCCAAACAGGGCATTTCTATTATTGGATCTCGAGCTGCACTGTAATATACTCCCCCGCAATATCTCAAATCTCAAACTCTATACACACATGTGAGGGGAAGCAGAGCAGAGTCCCTCCTCGGTCCCGAACAGTGATGATTGATCAAAATCGCCGTATCTAGTGCCAAAATGTACAAGACGAGGCTCGCCAAATGGAAGATGCTAAAGAACAGACCGCGTGGAAGCCACCATTGACCCCGACCACTACACCTAGCAGTAGAATCGGGGGTAGTAACGGAGAACGTGGCACGGGAGAGAGAAGAAAGGCTGGATGGACCGTGGGACCCTCTCCTGCAGCAGCCCCAGAAGGGGTTTGACTACAACGGAGGGTTTCCGTCTCCACGAACGAACGCACGTTTGTGCTAGTCAGACAGCTCAAGCAGCAAACCGGGAGGCAGTCAGAGAGGGATAGAAAGAAGGACAGGGAGAGACGAGGAGAGAAAGCACTGCGGTTGCTACCCTACATTTCCCGCTTCTGGCGTCAGCTTTCGCTGACTTGAGGTCATACTCTCCCCGTTTCTTTTCCTGCCTTTCATACTCGCTTCCCCCTCTGAAGTCAATCAATCCGACATGCGACAGGAGTTTCGAAAATCTTCAGCAAACCTCATGCGGTGTGGAGAGGAAGAGAAACCAGGGAAATAGGGTAACATCCGCAGTGTCCGCCGGCTTATACACTCCAGCTTACGCTCGTACTCACACTTTCTAATCATTTACGCATTCACTCGTCATCGGAACCAGCAGCATCAATATCTTCAACAACGCCATCGATCCTTCAAGTTCAGACACTCACTTACTCGGTTACATGGCTTGTAACTCCGTTATTCGGCATGCAAGTCAACATTTCTTTTTATTTGGCTGCATCTCGGACAGACGGATACGACACCCCTGAGGCTCTTGCTAAATTTTAGTATAATAATTATCATGAGGAAAAAAGGGAACTAGTAGTATACACAGGCGGGAAGCAAACAAACCACGGAATCCAAGCCAAGCCGGAGGCAGGAGAGAAGGGAATGGAAAAAGGAGAGCGGAGGGGAGGGGAGGGGAGGGGCCAGGACAGGCCTGGAGTGACTGGCTGAAGTTAGTCAGCTCTGCTAGTCTCTGCAGCTGGTTGGTTACCGGGAACGAAGAGGTTGCTGCGGTGCCACGCGGGTTCGCCAAGTCTATACTACTGTATACTGAAGACCGGGTATCACGCCGTTGGGAAACGCTTCTTCATGCAGTGGACCTGGCGTCAGCGCTGACCACCGTGAGGAGCGGCCGCACCCGCTGCAGGCTTGGGGGATGACTGCGTCGCGTAGTTGTATTGTATCCGTATATTAGCCTGAGTTTTTGGTGTTTGGAGTATATGTAGGGCTTAGGTCGGGAGTTTGTCAAATCATAAGCGAACTTGAATTATTACACCATATGCTATACACGACTATTCTTGAGCTTTCTTTCCCTCTGTGATCTTGCAGCGGCGATCACCCGCCCGCGGTGCCTTTTTGGTATGGTGACGCGCAATATCGGTGCGCTGCCTTGGCATCCTCACATTGGTCTTGTCCTGTCCTGCTTCATCTACATCGCCTTGCTTGGCCTTGTTGCTGCTGGCTGTGAACGATCTAGAATAGATAGTCCCCAACGCGCCCCGGCCAAGGCATCATTACTGTTTACCTGCGCTGCGCTGCGCCTGGATCGGCATAGTGGTTGAGCTATTGCTTAGTCCACCTCGACATCATTCGCATTATCGATCATAACAGGGCATAACCAATTAGACAGCGGCCGACAAATAGGAACCTGGGCAACCCACGTGCACATCTCAGAAATGGAGTGAAACGCCGGCCAATACTACTCCTCATCGAGTCCGTTTCAAGTTGCAGACAGGCCAATAGGTGATTATTTTCCCCTCACTGGCTACTACCCACGAGGGGGTGCGTTCTCTAACCGACTTCATGCGAGTTTTGTTAGTGTACTGAGTAGATCAGTGACGACAGATCCTGTTCTGCGCTACATTGCCTGCAATAAATAAGCAGCTGTGCCGCTCGCGTGCGGGGATGCTGCTAGCTTCGCTCATTGTGACTCAAAAAACGTGCGAGCGTTGCATTCTTGATGCGACCCTCCGAGTTACTTGTTCTGACTTCGATACCGCCAGGTATATTACTTTCCGATAAGTCATATTGAACTATTAAACTTCCGTCGGGTTTCTCTCAATAAAGACAGATATGCTATATAGACGAATCTCGATTAACGAGCTGAACCCTAACCCTAATTAAAGCAGACTGCATGCGTTGTGCCAGCGCCCCCTGAAGTCGGGCGTCGCTGTTTTTTATTCTATCACGACTCCCATGAGATTCCCATCTTTCGCCGCGAACTAGCAAGTCGGTACCATTGACACCATTTTGCCTCAAGAGGGAAAATTTCGAGACTGTGTGCTCTGCAGATCACAGGCTTCTCTGCATATCTATCTCTCATGCACACGGGTTCATGCACCCTGGCATATCCTCCCCCTTGCGTGCATATGTAATACGTAAGCTGGTATGCAGTTATAACAGGGCATCATAATAACGGCTAAGGCATTCTCAGTAGCACAAGACCGATTTCCTGTCCCAGGTCGACTATCTACATTTTGGTGAAGAATACGTCTGCCTAAAAATATCATGAGTATCTAAAAATTTCAGAACGGACGACGTTCGACAGGTTTTAGCATCTGCTAATTCTTGATTCCGGTCTCTATCATAGGCCACTTTACGACCTACCTTGCTATGATCAGCTACGCGCGGCAAGGACCGGGGAATCAGGGGGCGCTTTGGCATGTGGCATGTGGCATGGGTGAACTCCCGTCCGCCAGCACTTTCACGACTAGTATAACCCTGCGCCGCAGGTAGAGATACATATGTAAGAATTACGCTTTCTCCTATCGGGCCTCTATTAGACCTAATACGTCTAGTGTCTATTTGACACTTTCGTGGGCCCTCTAAACTAGGGGTTGCCCCGTCTTACTCACGCGGGGGACATCGTGGACACGGAGATACCTAACGTATGCCCTATAAGCTGTCAGCAAGCTAGGCTTGAAGGATCGAAGGATCGAGTTGTTCTCTGGTGCGTGGGTACGGGCTCAACCAAGCTGACCGCCGGGCTGACCATCGGCGACTTATGACCCATGATCGCTCGAGGGGTTGAGAAGAAGTGGTCCGTATGTTCTAACAATGCTTGCCCACCATCTAAGGCTAGACATTTATACCGGGTTACACATCAGCTTCAAACCTCAAGTTGGCAGACAAGCAAGTCTTAGCAAGGTACAGGGAGTTTCAGATCAGTCCGATGATGCTAGACCTGTGTCTTGACTAGTAGGAAAAAGTTATTGTCCCGACTGGGTCAACGGCGGCTGGAGCAAGGGTGCCCTTGAGCATCACCCTGGCAGCAACGGTATCCGAACCCCGGACAGACGACGTCTAATTTAGCGAGGAACGAACCGCGACGCGACAGAATCTGGAACCGGCACAGAAAAGCGAGAGCACGACAGATGCCTTAATTAGCAACAATTAAGTTTATCTAGCTGTACGTGTAAGAGCCGATGTGGACATTAACCATGTGTTAAGAGGAAGCCTTCACATACCATAAATGTCTGGTTGCGCACACATTTATCGACTCATTTCATGTATAAGTAGGAGATGGAGTTTGTTATTGTTCTTGGGTAATACGTCAAGTCTCGCTTACCCAGCAGCCCTGCCTTGTTTTTACTGTTGGGGCACCTACAGCTCACTAACCTATTCCATCCCATGTATTAGTAAATATTCAATGGGTTTTGGAAAGTTCTATCATTAGAAAAAACCACGCATTAGTAGGAGACCTAGCGTGGATAGTGCGTGATATCAACGCTAGATAGGTACAGTACTTACATGTAAAAATACACTAGATGTTGGCAAAGATCCAACAGAAGATCGGGGATCTCTGTCACGGCCGATGTTAGTTTTCAATACAGCTGGGAGGATTTCACCGGATCAGTGACCGGACGACAGGGGGCCGCCGGCGAAACTATATTTTCGTCATGGCTCATTTCATTTGGCCTTTTGCCGCTTCCGGTAAGATTCTAGAAGAGAGGAACGCGAAACGCTAGAAGCTTTCGAAGCTCCACTGTCTCAAGAGAAGATGAAACGGAATTTGATGAGGATCTGAGGAACTAGATCCTTTTCTCCCCTCGCTGGGTCATTCCATTTCGGGGGGAGTGTACGAGGTGTGCCTACAGTAGAGACGGATGTGTCCGGTGCTGTACTCAGTATGGGATCCTACAACTGCACTTTTCGCTCGCTTGAAGCGTGACCAATTGCCTAAACGTACTCAGTCATCGTTCCAATATCGTACGCTACTGTAGATCTAGTGTAGCGTCGACTGATACCTGGCAGACCCTTGTGATGGCAGGGAGACTCCCTGGCTGCCCTGGTGTACACTAGGCGGCCAAGATACATACTAATACTCAAGTAGGTATTTACGAGCGAAGACCTTGCCAAATCACCACTCGTTCCGGCCCAAATACCCCACTGACATTATTTATAAATCAGTAATAAGACGATACGATATACTTATCTGTTGCGGTCACGAGCCGCCCCTTGACGACATGTCATACTTCAGCCTTATGGAAAGTCTTGGGACGGGTACATGCATGATTGTAGATGCATGTCAGACTTGCCAGTGCTACCACCTTCCTCTGCGACCTCATAATTCCCCGACTTGTGAACCCTCTGGGCGCACAGGGAAACCAAAGGGGAAACTCGAAGTGGACAAGAACAACTCGGGATGAATAATCCGAACTGCTGCCGAATCACACCGAAATGAGATGGCCACTGGTGTGATATAATGCTGGCGAATGAAAATTGGATTCAAGGCCGCTTCTTCCATCGAGAATACATACCTAGACAATGCCATAATAATACATTCGTGTTCGTAAGGCGAAATCAAAGGCGCTGTCAGCGGCGGCGTCGCCAGCAGCATCTTCTTGCCTTCGGACTTTTCGGAGACTTACCGTGTACCATACCTATTTCCGTTGGCGGAGGCATTGCCAATCGGATAATTGGTCATTGGCATTGATCAAAGGAGCGAAACGGAAATACCAATCATAGATAAAGCCTGGTACGAGGAGCTTTAAGGAAGCCGAAAAGGGTGGACTGCCAGCTGAGCTAGACGAGGCTGTTTAGTGCGACCTGAAACAGAAACAGGGCGGGCCTGATGAATCAGCTCTTGGGCCCGTCAGCTTTGCCTCTCTCATCCTCATTCATCTCTTCTTCCTGCTTGTTCATCTGACCCTCCCTTCTCCGCCCTCCTTCCATCCTGCTTCTAGAAGTTCTCTCCCGGACCCACGACGCCGCCACATAATCATTTCCCCTCGGGGTGAAGCATGACGCCGCACTGTAATGTACATGACATTACCTACCTTGGTACCGAACCAAGAAGGAAGCTTTGATGGGATCGACTCATCTCTTCCCATGCACTTCATCAATTCCCTAACGATTAGACGAATGACCATACATAAAGATACGCCTCCCAAACTCCTGGGGATGGGGAATGCCAAATGCAAGCGCCACATAGACTAACCGCTAAGGGGGTGGTGTTAAAACTGACAGCTGATCGGGCCCCCCAATATCGTCGCCTAGATGCTTAGAATACCGCTTCGTATTGCTAATGTCAATTGCGTCGTCATTCTATGAGCATCTCATCGCCTACTATCCCATTCCGCTTTTTGTTTTCGCTCCGGGCGGCGCGACTATTGCGTGATTACAGCGGCCTAGGAATGCGGTCCCGACCTATTGATCTAAAAATTGTTGGTGATCCGTGGACTTTGTCAAGTGGCGTAGAACTTGACCACAGCTGAGCGCGACACCAGATATTATCGATACGAACGATCTTTGTGTAAGAAAAGAATTGCATTATTGATCCATTTTGACTACATCATACCGACTCATTAACGCCGCCCGCCGTTAAGGATGAGGGTATTTGTAACCGCTGCCCAGACAGCCCGTCAAGCCCACACTATATTAAACTGACTAGGCAGGTGATAGTAAGCATGTCATGAGTACCGTACATGACATGACGTGGGTTAGGAGAGGCGAATACTACGCTACTCTACCCCCCTTGACGACACTAGACGTTGCCCTAGAGCAGAGGACTTGTGTCATCGTGAACCTGGCAGTCTCGAAAGTGCCAGGAAGAGAACAAGTCCTACCGCACCCCTACGTAGGAGTTTCAAAGTTAGGTAACCAATTCGTCAACCAGCCGCGCGCGCGCTTCCATTAAAGTGTCTCTAGAGCATCCCTCAGAAACTGGCTGCGGCCGAAAAGAGAAAGTCTCGGCGCCTTTCTCGCCTCTGGAATTGATAGTGGCATCTACACATCGACGCCAAGGCCCTGCGATTGGTCTCCTGTTCGCGCTTTATCGAGACGGGCGTGTGCTGAGGGTACCTAAGTACGGGCTGAAAAAAAGACTCAGCAGCATAGCGTGGGAAAAAGCTCCGCTGACTTGCCACACCACCACCATCACCACGTGGTAGCTTTTAATAATCATACATAATCAATCAGCTCGGTAGGTTAGAAGAAGCTCACGTAAAGTATTATGCATTTTCGTTGTTGGTTTCCCTCTGCTCCCCCTCCCTCCCCCTCCATCATCTCCGTCCCGTCAGCAACAGCATACCCGACGGCCTGGCGCACCCCTCCCCTCCCTCCCGAAGGAAAAGAAGGTCCTTTTTTCTCACCGCACCGAATGTAACCTCACACCAACAAACTCAAACTTGCCTTCCCGTTCGCGCTGCGCCAATGCGCATACGTACATAGACACTTCCACGTAATGCACACGGCCCCTGCCAATATACTTTACTTGTACACCACGGGAAGAATCCTTCCAAGTGGCAAATGAGAAATGACAAACACTGGTTGGTCGTTTTTGGCATTAACTTTATTGCGCATTCCTTACGTTGCCGCATTGTTGGGAATTCCTCGATTGTTGGTCATTTCCACTCTTGCGGAATGCTGTTTCTCATTCGTTTATGTGAAGTTTTGTTCACCCCGCTACCTACTCGCTTCGCTTTCTTGGTATGGGGGTGATACTATTATTATCTCCCTCGAACCCGTCACCGACAAACAAACTACATCGTGTGATACAAGACAAGTGGAAAAAATGAGGCACGGTAAGTAAGGCAGATGAAGTAGGTAGCTAGCCGGAGCGGCGTCGGGTTCACCGCCGCAAAGCGGAAAAATAACATTTGAGAAGTGAATGGATATGGGACATGGATACGGACATGGTGAGGGAGGCGGGGAAAGATTGAAATGAGAATAATGAACCAACAACCAAAACAAAAAGAACCCGTCACATGTCACACCATACCACAAGGGCAAAACGACTAACACCGTTGTTACCGAAATGCCTCATGCTACTCACTCATGTATCCATCCGTAGGACTCATTCGTCTCGTGTTCGTTACGTCTGCTTGTTGTTAGGAAGAATGACAAACAAGTCTTTCTTCCCGTCCTGGCTCAATCTCCGCGTCAACATCGGCTATGCCGTTTCCCCATCTTATCTTTTACGAGGCGAAAGGCAAAGACATCAAAGATGATACTATTTGATACTATCTATACTCTACACTAGAGTGTAAGCAAGGACGTATAAGTATCTTGAGAGAAGACTAGGGGGTATATGCGCCGCACTTAGTTAATTGATGATGATGGAGGGGATGGGATGGGACCATACTGTCGGTAACCACTTCCACTCACCTTGTCGACACCAAGAAACCGCACTACGTCCTGCAGGTACGGTTGGTTTAGTCGTTATAACAGAGATCCTAAAATAGCTACGCATACCTACTTGTACGTACTTGGGTAGCCACACACACACACTTACACTTACACACATACTCATGCGACCGATCCTATGGGTAAGGACATCCATCCCAAACCACAGGTAACTAGTGTGCGGCACTGCAAGAAACGTTTGCTACGCGTATGTAGAAATGACATACCGAAATCATCACTTTAGCCTCCTACCGAGGTATTTGGTATAGTACCTTCGACGAGGGGTGTACGAATAGGAACATACTTAGGTAGGAAGATGGGTAAGTAGGTAGGTAGTTGAAACGTCGTCATGTGCCCTGCCGTAGCGTGGAATGCCAAACCTACATACGGTATCTGTCCGTGCATGTGTGTATATGAACGTGGGGAAATAGTAAACGTACTTTTAGAACTTTCCTTCCTTCCCTCGGCCTAAAAAGTTTCAAGGGAAGAGGCACAGACAGAACTTTTTTCGGTTGTCATGTCACGACATGTATCCAATCTCGGCGCATTATCCAACTTAGACGGACACTGTAGACTTTCTTTTTGTTTTGTTTGGCTCGGTCAGTCCGTCGGTTTCTTTTTTTCAAATCCCGAAAGAAACGAAACGAAACGCAAAGGAAAGGCGGCGATGTGAGCAACACCTCAATGCATGGTTGGTAACATGATAGTGGGAACTAGTAGTAGTACTTGGTATTAGTGACAATAATGGTAGTGTTGATGATGATGATGAGATCAGCTAAGCTGTCCTGCAAGGACTTTCCATGTTTCGTGTAGGTAGTAGCAGCAATGCGGCTCTTCAGTCTTTTTTTTTTTTTTTTTCCGTTTCGCTTCGTTCCACAGGATTATGGGATGAGGCTGGGACTTCCTCTACGTCAGCGCTGTACCCGCCTACTACCTACTACCTATCCTCTCTGTCCTGCATTACTTACCAGTATTAGTCATTCACGAAGGATGAGCTCAAAGGAATATTCGCGAAAAAAGCCAAGCCTCCCCCAAGTCCTTTGCGGCTCTGCGGTGAGTCTGATGTTTTTTTGGATGCGATGTGCTGCTGTTGTTATATTTGGGAAACATGGGGAATCCCTCCCCCATCCTGTCAAACGGCAATACCGCGCGTAATGATGTGTGATGATCTTTAGTTAAATATGCACGGAGGTATCCAGTAGGCTATATGGGACTGAAATGAAAGTTCACTTGTGCTTGTCCGTAGGATTGATTTGAACGGCCCGGAATGACCGTTTTCGCGCGGAGTAGGCGAAGGAAATTATTTGAGATGCGGAACTCCGTGGTGCATCGGTGACCGGAGAGGATCGCTGAAAAATGAAAGTAAGAAGAAAGTATCTTCCGGCGAGGAAGCGCATGAAGGAAGATGAGATTCGAGACAAGAATCAAGAACGTGAATACATCAAACGATTCCATTTATCATCGTCTTTCTGAATGAGTCGGGTATCTCGCACTATGTACAACATAAGCTTTGCTCAACTGTATGTACAATAATAAACAAAGGTATTTTCCATCACAATGCCAATGCCTCCGTATACGAAAAGAGAGAAAAACCAAAGAAGCAAATACGAAAAAACGTATCCCATGATTTCAGTGTCCGTAATGTCTCGTAGCAATTTTCCATGATTTGCAATCAATGCTTTTTGTTGTCCCTTGGGAACTTTTTGTTATTCAATCATTAGATAGGGGAAGCCGAAATGCACAACGGTGGAATGACTACATCCTGTGTGTTCACTCCACGCGGATGACGACTCGCCATCCGAGGGCACCGGCTTCGCGGATCGCGCACGCCAGGCAAGCTCGCCTACGGCGACTTATGATGGCGTTCCAACCCCTCTCGGCGCACAGAGCGCGCACGAGAACCTCTAGGTCGGAGCCGAACTGTCGCCGACGTGTCCCGAGCTGCATGGTAGCTTCAGGTGGTGCTATAGGTGGTGGGTCGACACGTTCGAACTTGCTAGCACCTGAGCGTGCCGTACTAGGGCGGCGCTCGATCTGCGGTGTGGAGAGTTGGACGGGAGGCGTGTTTGTCGGCTCGAGTGCGAATGAAGATGATAGAGATGACATGCGCGAGAGGGACGGCATGTCATCCGGAGAACGAGGTGGTGCGAAACCAGTTATGCAGTCAATGACTAACACACGCTGGGGTTTGTTCGAGAACGAAGCTCTGGATGATGCGCTGCTTGATCTCCCGTGCGACGGAGGCCCCTTTATGAGGTCGTCGAGAGTCGTAGATTTAGGTCGAGCGAGGAGATCAGCGAGGTGGATAGCAGTGTATGTATAGAAACGGTGGAGCGGATGGCCTGCGAGAGTTAGCAATGTTAGGACATCATAGGCAATGTGTTATAGTATTAACTCACCAGTAGTATGAGCAGGGCTTGAAGGTTTGCCGTTGAAGCCATGACCACCCACATCGATCTGCTGAATCGTTGGGCTCGAGGGCGATTTTAGATATTTCACATAGCTTGAGGCGGCACATGGGTGCGCCGTTACAAAATACACATCATTCGTGAGAGAAAGATTGAAATCTATATCTTGATCCGTAGAGTCGTGAGACATTGAAAACGTTAAAGAGGCCATATAGGACTCTTCTTTAGAAATTTGATTTGATTCGGAGGATAGAGATGATCGCTCGATAGAAGGCGTGATGTCTGGGAGGCGGAAATTCAAAGACTTGAGTTCAATTCGGATGTTAGAAGGCGGTCGATCTGCATATGTAGCTTCATGAGGAATGATAAAGTCCGCAGGAAGCACGTCTGAGGGGTCGGCGTCGCCCAGCACGTTGGATTCCCTTTCAACCGAGGCTTTCCCCCATATGCGAGCTTTCCTCCCAATCTTAGTCACATCATCTGAAGCGGTTAGCTCACCACTACGCCCTGAAGAGATTCGAAATAGACCTACCACGAATATCTTCGACGGCGATACTCAACCAGCCCTCATCAAAATTCTGTGGGAGTACATCGCTTGATATCCAGCCCATACATTCGGCAGACCCCTGGCCTGCTGCTAGTACACGCCCAACAACACAAACAGTGCTCCAGAAGCTTTTGCCGCTATACACAAATCCACCGCACAGATTAGCAGTTGTGCCTAGCCTTTCCATAGCTTCGTTATCATTTTCGAGTAAAGTTGACATAAGAAAGTGAGATAATGCTTCTCCAGGTAGTACCAAGCCAGAGATATAGGACTTAGACAGCCAACCGGACGCATGTAAAGCGGCATCGACTTTACGCCTCCTGACTAGCTGTGTTCTTTGAGTGGCCGGAGCTCTATCACTACTAAAGTATGATGAACGCCGTGTGTCGCTCGTTGGCACGGGTGTATTAATCGGAGTTTCTTCATTCAAAGTAGACGCAGTTTCCGACATTTTTGTTGCTGACACGTCCAGACCTGGCCAACGTAATTTGCGGGCGAAGTGCAGCAGACCGGCTACCTGCCTCTCAGGATATCTGCCCTTGATCGCATAGAGATGTTCGGCATTGGCATCATGGCGATTTTGAAGGTGGTCTGTGTAATGCGCCCCATGCATGTGTTCATGTTTGAGATTCATTCTACTCGTCAAGGCCGTTAACCAACCCTTCGGCGTGGATGGCTCAGAAGGATTCGCATTTGTTTTGGTTATTGTTATATTCTCGAGCCATGATCGGGCCAGTATCAGTGACCACCGCACTGAAATGTTGGCCTCCTTCTCGAACTTATGGACATCCGACTGTTTCAATACGTGGGTTATGATATCCTCGCCCTCTGTGATGGCATCGAGCCGGGTTAGAAGCTCACAGGCCAAGAGAATCTGGAGCAATAACCAGTACCGCTCTTCGCTGCGATCTTGCGCATCGGTCCCGTCGTCTATCGAGGAGCCGTCAGACACTTCATCGTCGAGAGGGAATCCCCATAAGATCTGGCCGAGGCGTATGCGCCACTCCACGCGAGAGAAATCGATCCAAGCGTTGGGTGCTGCAAGGACCTTAACAAGGGCGTGAATCTGTACAGCCAGGCTGCAAGGATCCCTGAGGTCGATAACCCTCGATGGCGGGTACAAAACCTTCCTGAACAGGTCATTGTACAGATCTTGTGATTTATTGCGCCACGATGATTGACCCGAGTGATATCTTTTCTCTACCCTGTACAGCTGTTCCATGAGACTTGCATCATCTAGATGGCGCAAGGCGTCTTTAGATGTGATTAGCCTCTGCCGTTGCTCAATGATGACGGGAGCCTTGGAACCAAGGCTGTGAAAACCGTACTGCTCTTCTTGTAGAGCGTCAGCCACAGGTAGCTCGAGGGCAGCCTGGTAACCTATAGTGCCCTTCTCGAGGCCCTGCATGCTCAACATGCCCGGCCGTTCCCGACATCGCGAGTTGAAGTGGGGCCGGGTCTTAACCGTCGGCGACGGCGCCGACAATGGGTCACGCTGGATGAGACGGGGAATGGCCGTCACGCAGCCCCATGCATCATCTTCGATTTGGGTGTGGTCAGTGAGGTCTCGGATGGTCAATTCCTCATTCAAGGGGAAGGCGACCGAGGGATGGGGCGCCCCTGAGCCGTGTGACCGTGCGAAGAACTGCGGAGCTCCGGAGAACAGCTTGTCAATCTCGGACTCGGTGAGATTGGCCATGATGCGATCAAGTTTGAGAACAGGGCGCCGTGGCCTGCCATCAGCTTTGTCAACCGTACCCGGGGGAGGCGGAGACGGCAACGGCTTGTGCTTGCTGGAGTTGATGGTCGACCGGGGCGACTGTGGCGTCTCGGATGACGGGGATAGGGACGAGACCTGCTTGGCGAGGTGGTATTAGTGTCGGCGTCGGTGATTGCGCTACAGCTGGAGACCAGGGGTAGTAGCAAGCTAGCTCGCTCTGCCTCCCGCAACATAAGATTCGGGGCTTGATTGACTGCGGGTGAAAAGAGAGGCGGACGGCAAAGAATGTGACGGTAAAAAGAATGGAGGTTGCGACGAGGCGGTGGAATTGAAATTGCGCATGCAGGAACAATGCGCACCGTACAGTACGACCAGTCGCAACGGGCTTGGGGTCATGGGATCAACTAGGTAGGCAGGTAGCTTATTGCTTATTGCTTATTGGAATATTGGAATATTGGAGATGCAGAGCTACATTACTGTACTCTGTATGTACAGAGTATGCAGAGCAGCTGAGATTGGCAGCTGTCCCACACGCTGGATCTGCACGAGTCCAGTCGGCCGCCAGGTGATGATGTTTTGGGGGATTATTGGGCTGGTCATCCCCGACACTGCCGGATTGGGCCATTATTGAATTGAAGTGAGATGATAGACAGATAGGTAGGTACAAGTATGGGGTTTGGGGTTGCGGGCTACGGGCTGCGGGCTGTGCCTAGGTAGGGACGGGGGACGGAAAAGTATAAATTGACAATTGATTGATTGATGTGGGGGAGAGAGCAAACCACTAAGTCGCCTTGGTGCACAGCTTTCAATACGAGAAGGTCTCACTTAGGTATGTACTCACAGTCGCGTTGGTTGCTTTCTCCGCATCGTGACCACTTCTGTCACTGCCGCCGCCGCTGCTGCTGCCGCTGCCGCTGCTACTGCTGTTGCTCGCATCGTCACTGCTGCCACCATCGTTAGTAGTATCAGGCGCCCGACGACTTCCCAGCTTTGCCTTCGAAGCAGTAATCAGTTCTCGGAGAAAAGCACGCTTCGTCGAATCTTGCCGTGGCCGTTCTCGAACATCGCTGGGCTCGGGGCTTGTGATACCACTGCCATATTCACTGTCTTGGCCTTCTCCTGCTCCTGTCACACCGCGAACTTTTTCGCCGACAATGCCACGTGCCGATCGTCTCAAGGACTTTAAAGATGGCATCTTGTGTATCGAGCTGCCTCTTGTGCTAGCCTTTCGTTGGCGGCGCTGAGCAAGCACTGCACAAGACTCGCATCGAGATAGATGCTGGTTCTGGATGAAAAAGTCCGTTCCCGATAGACCAAGCAGCTAGGCCGTTAGGACTGTGTTTCCCTAGGTTCCTCGAGGGCGTTGGGAAGCTATTAGACCAAGGTGTTGATTGCGATCGTGGCGGCGATGGGGCTGATGATGAGTGATGATGAGTGCGCCGATTTGGAACGCAAAGCAGCCCCCAAAGCTTTCGTGAGATCTTAGACTGCCGGCAGAAGAACTGAGTTATTACAGATTAATCAATCATATCATCGTGTACCGAAACATCAAGACAAGAGGCGCACCGCTCTACGGTGTTGTTGATCCAGGTCGTGCCACAGGTGAACAAGGAAGTAATCCGCGAGCAGGGGGGATTTAATAAGGGACGCCCGCTCATGTGCCGTGTCTTCCAAGTTTTCTCTGACCAGACCACATTATTCGAATTATCCTGCCAGTGTCTCAGGATTGGACGAGCAAGTTGAACTGGTCAAGCAAGGGCAGTCGTTGAAGCGCAAGATGAAAGAACAGCACCAAGCTTTGAAGGCTAATTGCTTGGGCTGCTCAAGCTGGCTTGGCCCTCTCGTATTGTATAGGTAGAGAGTCAATAGTCGCCGTTGTTTCCACGCTCGTGCATCAGGCGAGATGACCTAACACTACACTAGATAGATAAATGTAACAAGAGCGACGAACAAGAGCGAAGACGACAAGCATACTCCCCGTCGCAATCTTCGCTGCCAATATCTGCGGCAGTAGCTCGAGTTTGGGTGCTAATTTGGCTTTTGATCTGACTGCCTGCCTGAAACTGGCCCAGTCATTCGTCCATTCAGAATGGAGGGTGCCATATAAAGGTACCTGTATATAGGTAGGTATGCAAGTAATTTCCACGCCGTTGCCGACCAATGAATAGCAAGAAGCAGTTCTTCAAAGGAAGATACGATCAAATATTATGGGTTTGGACTGGTGACTCGGCGCTCCGTATTGGCTTTGTTGGGGGGTGCGCGCCGTACCAGCTGCGTGTACGCGAATAATGTCCAACTTGCTATTACACTGTCATTTAGGGTAAATAGGAAGACGGATCTCATAGGATCGGGTCGATTGGACCTGAGGATAGCTCTCACATCCCTTGAGGCAGAGCAAGGTGATTGTGTCGACTACGTAACCCCTCTCACTTGAGAGAAGTAGGCACTTTCCGGTCAACGGAGCACAGGAACAAAAGCACCGCTGCACTACCACGCCACGATAACAGCTGAGCACGACGACTACAAGGTCGGATAGGTGCTTCTCGTGGCAAACGGAAGGGATGCTAATCTCATGCTGTGCGCCCGTAACTCGCACGACCACACCCAGATACGATACAGGCACACTTGCACCACTCCCTCCAGCCTTCCCGAAGCGCGGCCCAGGGTCAACGGTATGGATCTTTAAGGTGCCGGTGTCACGGCATAAACTACTATATCAGCCCTGGGCCGCCTAAACATAAGCCTAGCAGTATATCTGGGCTAGGTACTGTAGATATGGTGGTATAAATATCTACGGTAATTATGTGATAATGCTCCGAAGGGAGGCTTTCTCCTATGGGACGTCCCGTACGTATTCTGTACAGATATGTACACTACACCCACTGCTCAGTTCCTTGGTACTGTTAGTAAACATGCTTGGAGACGAGATAGATATCCTGCCGCCGGGGGGGCCCTGTAATCCGATGCTGAAACATGCGCGGATCGTGGGATGATGTGTACGCTAACCTAGTGTAGTGCTGTTGTTCAGACCATCCACACGCGACACTGTTAGTGTACAATGGACCATAATCCGTCGTGGGGAACGGCCCGTCTCTGTTTGCTTCTGGAAGAAGTCGAGAAGACTGATTGCGTGTATCATGTGCAGCATCCTCGTCGTCCTTTCTCTCTATTCCACCGCCAAGGACCTACCTATTCGATCACTAAACAAGCCAACACGTCAACGGTGGCTGATGACGTGTGGGGGTATGGTTCAAACCTACAAAGTCAGACTTGGTTTCTCTTGGATGGGGAAGACGTTGCGATCGCTGGGATGAACCCAACTGTCAGGTGTCCTCAATTCTTGGTTCACTCGAAAGGAAAAAGGGCGGTCTAGCTTTTGCTTTAACTGGGCTCCATGAGTACGTGCAAAAGGCCCAGCTTGAATGAATGCTTAGGTTAGATAGGGCATTGGGTCAGTGGAGAAGAAAGGGTTGTTTCAAGTCGAGCTGACGATAACCACCACTCTCCACGTCTGCATGGGTTTCCAGGTCCCAAGGTAGGACCATATCTAACAACCTAATCTAACCATGACAAAGCTGAGGTCCGATATGTGTCGATAAAGTGAGGACTTTACTGCAATGCCATGTACCGAGCCTCGCTACCGCCCGGTGCGACATACATTAGATAAAGAGGGCCGGTGCAATAACCTAGTGCAGGTTCTTGCAGCTGATGAACCAATATTTCCAATGTGCTGCGCTGCTACTCAGTACATGCTGTAATGTGGGAGCGAGGGCCTCGTATAATGGAGGGTCGCACTACGGTGTCACCATCATCGTCGATTGCATGAAAAGATCGTCGCCTGGGGTGTCAGCCCAGGCCAGATCCTAGTTGCTCGTGGCAGTCCACATTCGGCAACAATTGCTACTGTACGTACGGCCGGTCATCTTACAGTACCTACTGTTATGTGGTCGGCGTTGCTTCCTACACACACTTATCTGTAGGCCAACCACAGCGCCGGGAACTTTTGTCTAGGTATTCCGGCGCAACTGGGTAAGCCTTCGGTTCTGCCTCGCTGCTCGGCAAGAGACATGCCGACCACGATGGAGACACATAATGGTGAGAAAACGTACCGTAACGAATGCATGCGCCAGCCCTGCTGGGTAAGATACATGCATATTCTCTTACATACCCGATCATCGCTGTAGGCTATCCATATACAACTTCTAGGCAGGTCCCGTTGCGTGCTGCTTACGAGTTTCAAAGCCGGGCCACACTAGAATTGTCTGGCCATCACCTCATTCCGCCAGCCAGCGAACCCAAACGGCTTGACGACTATACTGCGTATCATGGCTCCATGGGTTTAGGATTTAGTAATGCGATTGAATAATGAGATCGTGAGCTCAAGGCCATTTCGGAAAGCGACGAGTTAGGTCGGCGAGCTGCAGAGCTAGTAGATTACAGGAGCCTAGATCATTGAAATACTATATCGAGGTCCAGACTCCCAATTATTTCAGTATAAATGAGCATTTTGTCAATTTCAACTTCATTGAGCCTGCGTAGGAGCGGCCAACCCCCGCAAAATGGTCCTTTGGGTAACATCGTGTCCTAATAGATGTACAAAAAAGCTAATGATCGTCTGAGGTATAGAGGCCAGACGCCACCTGACCTTGCCGCCGCGATTGTATGCATTTGCCTGACGAGGTGGTGAAAGAAAAACTAGGCAGACCAATCATCCACTCACCCACCCATAGTCTGCCTAGTTTTTCTTTCACCACCTCGCCTGACACCACTCAACCCTAGTGCGAGAGTCAGTCCCGTTCAGGTTCAAGGACCCATCTACGCTGGCAACTGTCGGCTGGAGTCTAGGTATCTTGTGGGGGGTTACGTTCGCAACCCTTTGCCTAGCTGAAGCGACAAGCCCCTACTGCAAACACCCTACATCGATGAACACGCTCGTGGCTTTGCAGTAAGCTTGTTTTCTTTTTCGTCCGTCTTATTCAAACGTCTCGTAGAGGCTGGGGTTACTCTATACACACACCCCGTTCGGTGTTCGCCCTTCGCAGCAGTGGTTTCAAGCGGGTGACAGCAAAGGTTACGGAGGCCCCTCAAACCATCCAATGTTATCAGATGTCTGCAGACTATGCATTCGATGTTGCCACTCGACATGCGAATGAGTCACAGCCTCATCTGTGTAGGGCTGCATACCTCATTCGACGGTGTAAGGCTTGCTGAAATGCAATGATACCGGTGAATACATAAGTCTCCAGCTAGATCCAGCTAGACTTGTACCGTGCCTTGCATTCTTTGTTCCCAGCGTCATCCTCTAAGCCCGGTTAACCAACCGTGACAAGAGTATAGCATGATGCAACGGAATTATTAGCGCTAGTTTCCGGACAACATGCAAGAGCAACCAACGAGTTGATGAAGTAACACGGAGACCCCCGAGAAGTCGCAGCGGGAATACTTGTTGTAGGCTATTGGAATACTTGTTTCCCTCGGCCGTTGGGTATCATCTTCTCCAAATGGCCCTCTAATGCTGATGGGCAACACCCCAGAATGCTCATCACAAATAGCTTGAAACTCAGGGATACTCTGGCGCCAAACAGGTTTTCGGTGGCGGGTCCATCGGACCGCGTCACCAAAACCCTAGATAGGATCATCCAGCAGGCAGAGCTCATGCTGGTGGGGTATCGTGAATGACGACAAGCAGGTATTTCGGTTCGGGCACAATAACGAACTCCTGCTTCTTGGTGCGTAGTCTCAGCAGCTTCAATTCGTCCTGTTCGTGAACACGTGCGTGATTAGCTCGTACTCTTATCCAATCATTCCAGTCCCAAGCAGACCACATGAAAAGGCGCAAGTTAAATATAGATTACATTGAGGGATCTTACCTCGCTATCTATATCGTTCACCAAGCTGCCAGCGGAGCTGAGGAAGCTCCACACCAGGCTTGCCAGCTCTTGCGCAGCCAGAGTCTCGTTGTTTGTATTGGTCTGAACGTCGGTTGAGAAGGATCCGCCGGTGGGTGTTGGCAGGGAGGAAGAGTTGTTGTTATTGTTGGCAGTTGCGGACGATTTCGCAGGTCGGACAGTAGCGATCTGGCCGTTGGTCTTGAGGACGGCGCCATTTGTGCGGTCAAGCATGAGCCATGCTTTCACGCCCGGCTTCTTAGATAGTCGGTGCAGGGCTTCCTCCATCGAATCAATATTGACCGAGTTCTACCTCTTACTGTCAGCGCGACGAAGTAAATTGATAGCGGTCCACATCTAGATACGTACTAGGCCTTTCTCCGCCATTATTTCTCACAAGCAGTATTTCAAGCCTCCAAGTCTATAGTAACGAAGCGTTTGGTTGAATTGAAAATGGCAGCCGTATATTCCAGGTTCGCGTATATAGTAGGTATGCTAAATGGAGAAGCATCAAAGAGCTATAACTTGGCGGGGGTTCAACGCGACACTCCAAAACTTCAGCCACAATTATCAGCAGCTTGCAGCGTCAGGGGAGAGGATAGGTAGGTCATTAGCAGCAGCCACCCAGGAGGTAGCATCGACGGGAGCTACTACCTAGGTAGTTGTCGCACCGCAGCGTGCCTACCTGTATACCTACTTAGGTACTCAATAGCGGTCATTGGCTCTAGCTAGGATGCTATAGTTATTGCCCCACAGCGGGACACCCCTTCTATAATTCTGCCTTGGGCTACCGCCAAAAAGTTCATCTCAACATGAGCGTCGTGAGCGGTCGTCTCTCGAGCCGAGATACTATCAACGACCAAATATTCGCATTGGATGGCCTTGCGAAGCTTGTTCCGTTGTGATTTCATGCCGCCCTGATGACTGAGACAAGATGGGCTCTAGTGATAGAAAAAGGAAAGAGAAGAAAAAGGACTTCCAGAAGCCCAAGCTGAAGGTTGGCAAGACGAAGCCGAAGGCTTCCAACTTTACCGACACCAGCTTCAAGTCAAAATGTGAGCTGGGGGTCTTTTCTTTTTGAGTCTATTATAAATTATTTTATCGGCTGATTAGTCTCGCGTAGCTATCGTCCTGCAGCAGCAGCTCTCAGAGACCGCGCCCGATGTAATTGAGAGGTTTAAACATCAGCTCTCTCTCACGAGCTCTCGGACAGACACTCAACGACGAGATGCGTTATCATACTTGACAGGACAGCTCTCGACGAACCCGCCCACAAATCCAGTTGGCACGTCTACACTGCTTCGGAAGGTCTTACCATTGATGCCGGATTCCTCGAAATCCGTCCGTGGCCAACTCCTGAAGCTCCTCCAACAGCTCCCAGCTGAAGAGGTTCGCCCCCACATCCAGAAGGTGATGCTGTATATCCGGGGCGCCATGACGCATCTATCACAAGATGTCAAGGATGATGGCCTGAACTACATGGAGTGGATTCTCGACGTTGCGGGTGAGGAACTTGTCGCCAGTCCCGGCTGCTGGGTCAAGCCGTTGAAAGACTTCATGTCGGTGTTGGGGTGGGCAGTCTCAACGGCGCCCACGCCTGCTACGAAAGCTGGCTGGACCTCCGCACCACGAACTACGTTTGGGTCTAAGAAATTTGGCCATTCATTTCCGAGCCAGATGATGGTATTGGCCAAGTTCTTGGAGATCGGTCTCAAGCCCGAGGCTACGAATCCGTGGGGCCCTAATGACTGGGTTGACAACATAAGCATGGTTCCGAGAACCCCTGACCCATTTGGATACCTAGGACTCTTCAAGCCACCTAGAGATGAGGATGGCGAGATATATCGAAATCGGGAGGATAGGCAGGAGATATTTTCCAAGCGGTTCATGGATGCTGTCGAGGCCGGTGTTGATATGGCTAAGAAGGAGGGAGGTGCTGCTGGACGGGCTGCTGCTGTGCTTGACCAAGCATTGAGAGATGGGATGGGAGATTATGAGAGAGCCTTACGAGTTGATGATGATGAGGGCATGTGGACAGGATACATCATGTAATTATTAGCATCTGGCAATCTTGAAGTATCCAACCTGATCAACCCCTTCACAGCTTCTCTTAACAACTTCTGGGTACCTCATGTAGCTGATCAACAGTAGCCAACGCCTGCGGCCCCTGTCGACTACTACCTCGTCGTCGTGAGTCTTTGTAACACGACCCTACCTAGGGTAAAGATGTCGACAGTCCCACAAAGATAATATTCACTCCATGTACCACACAATGGTCCATGTCACATAGTCCTAAGGTATCACTATCCCCCAGGCCCTTCCACCTGGAGAACCCCTCCAACAAAACCACACCGCCTGTGCTACCACTCATATGAGGTAGTTGGCCTAAGATCCAACCACTCAAGTGTCTACTCCTCGCAGTTGGTATCATTACCTACCTTGTACACCGGAAGATCTCGGCACACAAATTCAACTATCAGCCCGTTCATCCAATATCTGTTGACACTCTCTCCCGTCAACCAGGAACGCGGGCAACAAAATACAAAGGTACGCCACATTCAACGGTGTTTTCATGCATGTTATTGCTGTGGAAGTCGCGTTTAGCAGCTGGGACCTCCTGAGACGTTCCTTCCTTCCTTGTTGCCTACCTGCAGCCCCCCTTATCTCTCTACCTACTTAAACCTCCTCCGACTTCCCCTTACTTTCCTTTTTTTCTTTTCTTCTTCCTTTCACCCACATCCTCGTCCTTTGGTTTTTCGACGGCCGCGGACATCACCACACAGCCTCGTGGATATCAGTCTTGATATCTTGTCAGTCCCTACATACCTGTCTCTCAATCTAGTAGTAGAGACAGCTGCAAGATCACCACGGCAAGTACGCAGCTCCCTTCATATCTTGCAATCGTCTTCTGCACATCTGCCTCTCCTTGACTCGGAAATACGTCTCGTCTCGCATGTCAGTTGAGCACTCTGCTACTTTGTATGGACTTTCCTCTCTTCAAGCATCCCCGATACCCGTACATGCTCATCACCACTCTTGTATTCGTCGTCACCTAATTCTCCTTGTACAAGGCCAACACGTCGCTTGTTTCGAGTCTTGGATGGCCGTATCCAATCCTACTGGTAGGAATTCACTCATTGAACTTGTTGGTGCTCTGTGTGTTTCTAAGTTGGAGTGTTTACTTGCCTCCTTGCCCCTCTACCAGCAGTTTCTCATATTCCTAGTCTCCTTGTTGTCTGCCCTTTCGACTCTAGACCCTACACAACAAAACAATCGCGTACCTACGTTCATATCCATGCCCTGTCTCACTATAAGACCTGCCTAACACTCTCACCTACGTATAGCAAAGTCCTTTCCTGTCTCTACCCTCCCCGCCTCCCCTCCCGTTTCGTCCTCCCTACATTCTCACTGCGCGACTCCTTCCCAGACGATTCCATCAGTTTGTTTGGTACCTAGGTACATTGCCTTGTGGGTTTTAGTTAACACGCCCCAGCTGAGTGTGAGTCTTCCAATCATAGCTTCATGCAACATTATTCGCCCCTCGAGTTGAAGGTCCCAATCGACTGACTACACCTCCCAACGATTCCCCTCTATATATGCCAAACCTCTCTTGAGCTCCGAATACCTGCCGAAGGCTCCTTGTCCCGTCCCATCCTCTACCAATGTTTACTAACATACATGTTATTATACATATTAACATTCTTCTAGTCACGTTCGATCAGCCCTCGGCATAAGCTCTTTAGCCAACACCAAAGTAAGTCAAACTTCTCTCGTAAATATTCGTCTTATATATTACCGCAGTTTGGCTGTTTGTAAGCATCGGCAAGAGCGGTTCGTTTGGCTCATCTCATCTCAGTATTGTCTTGCAAACTCGTTGCTGCTACATCATTATTTGTGCCCTTAGTCGACATTCATACTTCCATTGGCTACTTCAGCCAGCTTCAGATTATTCAGTCACTCTTCTCAAACTAACCGTCATTGTTTCCAGCTCTCTTTGAAGTACGTTTGTGAATACCGACCACAGCTGCCTTCACCATGGATGCTTGGAAAAACAACGACGATATGAGAGCCGCACTTGCTGATGCGAGCAATGGCACTCGAGATGCACCTTCTGGTGACTGGGGTGAAAAGACCCAGAATGACTACAACGAAGATAACGAGGGAGTCGCATGGGAGGCCAACGCGAGAGTCTACGAGTGGGATGGTGAGGGTGGAGAAATCGGTCCTGTTCATCAGGAGCTTGAGATTAAGCTCTTTGGAGACCCTAACACGCGTGATCCGCAAGGAATTGACTTCAGCGTGTGAGTTGTGACACGAAAAAGATCACATATTTGCTCTCTCTTGCTAATTCTAAACAGAATTGACAAAATCAACGTCACTCAAGAGGGCCTCACTCGAATTAGTCCAATCAATTCGTTCAGAGATGCTGGCTTGCATCCTGCCATGCTTCAGAATATCGAGCTCGCTGGATACAAGACACCGACCCCGATCCAACGTTATTGTATTCCGGCTATCAAGATGGGTCATGACCTGCTCGCGGTCGCCCAAACAGGTGAGTGGCCGTCCTTCTGATGGTAGATTAAGGATAGCCAAAAGAACCATACTAATACTTGAATTAGGTTCTGGCAAAACCGCCGCTTACCTCGTGCCCATTATCAACCATCTCATGGGCAAAGCGAAGAAGCTAGCTGCGCCACGTCCTCATCCGGACGAGGTGGTTAGAGGCGCACGCATCCGTGCCGAGCCGCTCGTAGTTATCATTGCGCCCGCGCGTGAATTGGCAATCCAGATCTTTTGGGAGGCTTGCAAGTTTTGCTATCGTAGCATGCTCCGTCCATGTGCCGTCTATGGAGGAGGGCCCCTGCGTGATCAAATCGCAAACCTCGGGTATGGATGCGATATCCTCATTGGATCGCCCGGTCGTCTTATCGACCTGATGGGACGAGGCGACGTCCTATCTCTTCGTAGAGTCAAATACATGGTCATTGACGAGGCCGACGAAATGTTGCACACTGACTGGGAAGACCAATTCAATAAAATCCTTAACAGTGGAGGTAAGCTGAGAAGCATTCCGTATGCGTAGGTCTAACTAACGTTCTACAACAGATCAGGAGGAAGGAAACGTAAAGTATATGCTTTTTTCCGCAACATTCCCCACTGCTGTTCGGAAGCTCGCCAAAGACTATCTGGCCGAGACTTACGTGCGTATCAAGGTCGGACGCGTTGGAAGCTCGCATAAGAACATCAAGCAAGACGTTATTTATGTGGAACCACCCGTAAAGAAGCAAGCCTTGCTTGATATCCTACATTCCCTGACACCACGACGAACGATTATTTTCGTCAACAGTAAGAGAATGGCGGACGAACTTGACGACTTCCTCTTCAACAAGAACTTCCCGTGCACTTCGATGCACTCTGATCGCACTCAACGGGAGCGCGAAGATGCGATGAGAGCATTCCGAGGTGGAAAAACGCCTGTACTCATTACTACGGGGGTCACCGCACGTGGTATCGATGTTCGCAACGTGGCATACGTTATCAATTTTGACCTTCCAAGCATGGATCATGGAGGGATCGAAGAATACGTTCATCGCATCGGTAAGCATATCCCACATAGTTCGCTACTTATCATACTGACACAACATAGGACGAACCGGACGAATTGGGCATCACGGTCTGGCTACTTCGTTCTATACCGAACGAGATGAACCAATCGCGAAACTTCTTACAATGACGCTGATGGAAACCGGTCAAGAGGTCCCAGACTTTCTTCAGCAGTATAAACCGGAGGGCAAAGACGCTTCGAATCTCAAGTTCGAGTACGATACTGATGAGGAGGAAGCCGATGAGGGTGGTGACGCTTGGGGAACCAATGCTGCCAATACAGAGGGAGATGGCGGAGACGGCTGGGGAGCAGGTGTTGACCCCGCTGTTCCGGAAGGCAATAATGGCGGCGGTAACACTGACGGTTGGGGTGCATCCACCAATGGCAATGACGGTGGTGCTGGCTGGGGTGCGAACGGTACTTCAGACTGGTGATTTCATCGGTCTGGATCCTGAGTCTACCGTTGTTTGGCATTGAGATGAGGTCGCATCTTTCGAGATATCCGGCGGATCTGTCTCGTGTGTGACATTCGCCATCATGAGGGGCAGCTCTAAGGAGATATTTTCCCACGTTTCTGAAGTTCTCTTGCGGCTCTGAGAACACTCTACAAGTCACTATGATGCTTACTCATAGCTGACCATCTGACAGAGAGCTCAATGGAGCGTTGAGTTAAAGTTAAGTACAATATTCGACACAGTCAAGAGAGAGAACAATAGATAAATCGTTGCGTCTAGTCATTTCACTGTACTATCGATCCACTCGTGACTGAATCCCAATTTCCCACCTAGTCAGCGGACCGCCAAAAGTCAGAACCTTGATGTGAGGATAGCTTCCAAGATCGCGCTTCATGCCAAAAAGGTTGACATTGCCTTCATCAAGGCCATTCCAAGTATTCCGAATTTATCCGGCGATAAATAAATGTGGCTTCGGCGCAAATTCAAAATGTAATCGACTGTCCGCGTTGTCTCTCATATTGTGCCTCATTACCAATCGCAGGATCCGTTTCTTTGAGATTTATTCACCTAGAGCCCCGTGTACCTTAAACTATCCAAGGCGTAATTTTAGTGGTAAGTATAGTCATGCAGCGGTATCCTTCCCGACCTGGCAGCGGGTCGTGGTCTCTCGGGTTTGGATACCTGACGTTGAGAATTCAACGCTGTGTCTCCGATTCGGGAAGGACGCTGAGAGGTGGTTACGTTCGAAGTGGTGATGGGATGATTTATTCACACGGTATGCTCATTACTTGCCTTCTTGACAAAGAGATGAACGTCCAGGGCGCAAGGTTCTCCGAGGCTTGTCTGACGGGATCGGCGCTTCTACTTGGTAACGTGTAGGTATGTTGATCATCAACGCTGGTCATTTGTTCAACGACATAGGTAGGTAGGTAGGTATATATACAGTAGGGAGTGCAGGCCGTCGGGGTTCCAAGCTGACAGTGTTTGAATTATCGGGGTGCGTAGTGCTGCTCTTTTGTTCTATGAGAGCGAAAGATTCAGTGTATCCGCTCTTTTATGTATTACGTGAAAGCAGCCTCCGCCTCAAATGTAAGATTAATATATATCGGCAAAGAGTTGGTCGAGCTCATCTACCCGTCATCGTTAAAACTCGGTATTGCTTCTCGACTAAGAGAGAGTCACTTACTCCATGCCCTATCCAACTCTGCGATACAACGAGCTATGCCGCGGTACTCGTCGTATGATGCGTCCGCGAGAGCCTCCATGTTGCGCTGCCCCTCCGCCGACGTTTGCCCATTCTCAGCCATGGTGACTACGCGCGACTCCCTAAAGATTGTGTCAGACTGCCTACTATATCTCTGATATTTTTTCTCTTGAGGGGAATGAACACATAACAGGGCTCACATTTCTGTTAATCGTTGCTCGGATTGATTCAGTTTTTGGTTGACTCTGTCCATGGTATCTTGCATCCATTGCAGATGCTCTCGAAGCGAAGGCATGTCGCGCAGGAACTTCAGGCTCGAAACAGATGAGGCGGAGGTCTCATCAGCCATGGTAGGAATGGAATTGGAGTTCTGTCCTGTGATACTGCGTAGGTTGCTTTATGGGAATCCCACTTTGGCGGTCAGTTACACCAGCTCTCACACGGCGCACAGGTGGTTTGTATTCCAGTTGACAAATCGCTCATTCGTCGCGGGAAATTTAAACAGATTGCGAAATTGTTGACCCTGGCTTCCTATTCATAGGCTCCAGCGAGATATTCATAAGTTTATATATTTGGTATCAATATGATTCGTTGTTGTGAGATGTAAGTGATGTTTGATGTTACAGCTACTTCGCCCCTTGCATCAGACTCTTGTGCCGTGACCGCCAATAGTGGAATTGAGAAGTGAGGATACCCAGAACTTAGCTTTAAACCCCTCGAGAATTGGTAAACAGATAAAGAAAAAATCTCCCTTGTAACGTGCCTTAACACAAAATATGCGGTTGTCACCTCTCGGGCTTTTACCAGCTCCTGTAAGACGTCGCGGAATCTCATTCCATGATATTCTTCACCTGCTCACCCTTAATATCAAGGGATTCGTTCGTAGGGGCAGTGTAATAAACGATTTCGTTCAGAATTTCTACTATATTTTCAACTGCCTACACGTTGACACGTCTATCATTACCATTTTCTGTTTGTCATCCCTCCCAACCACTCGCTACACACACCTGAATGATCCGGTTCAACTCGTCAGCACTTAGCTGTACCCTAAACGCGAGGCGATGAGAGCGAACAGGTAGCCTAACCTAGAACAATACTAACACTACATCTTTACTCGTCTGCAGGTCTATATTTCACACGTTTTAGGGCAGGCATAATAAATAAGATATTAAATACAATTTATGCCAAGTGCATATTGAAAACAACCAACTGCATATTGATCTCTAAGCCACAACGGGCCAGCCTAGTAAAACTAGGTACCCAATTAGGTAACCTGCCCAAGTGGCTTCGCCATCATCCGAATCGAAACGCGCTCTACTAATTACATATTAATCTCTATGCGCAGGTGAGGAAATAGTCGGCTACTCAGTGATGGAGCCGCTCGTTGTTGACTCCTATTTACGCCCTGCGTAAGAAAGAAGCACCCTCTGCTACAATGCCTACCATTGCGCCGGACGCGACAATGGCTGCCCCGACTGACTCCGTAGAAGTACTTTCCCAAGAGATTTCTAACGAGGAAGGGATGTACCCATCCGCAGCGGGCAACAAGTTACTACCTGACGATCTCCACCGATGTCTTCGATGAAGATACCTTGTATCGCTTCTACTTCTTGATCTCCCAATTGCCTAGTTTGTCAGACATACTATCGAGAAAGATCAAGCTCGCTCGTAAAGGGGATGGCTCTCTTGCTGTAACTGCCGACCACGACCCTTTGCAAGAGATCACATTCACCTGGCACGAGAAGCGGACTGACGTGCTCTCCCTGCCGCTAATAAAACGCCTCAAACCCGGCGTCTTTGAGACGCTCCATGAAGGCCGCGCAGCTGTCGCCAAAATCGCCTGCTTTGAGTGGCAGATTCCGAGAGTCACCCACGAGACATGGGCATATTGCGTCTTGACTAAATCCCCAAGGCCCAGCGACGGCCCTCCCATTGCGCCCGAGTTTCTGGACCACTTAACGGAGAATGGCTGCGTGATGGGCTTCCTTATGGAGAAATTGGAAGGCAGATTTGCGCGCTCAGATGACCTAACGCAATGCACGGCTTTGTTAAAAGGGTTGCACGGACTGGGAGACTTAGGACTTGTGCACGGAGATGTAAACCGGTATAACTTCATTGTCGAAGAATGTGGTGGTGGATGTGTTGTTCGTCTGGTAGACTTTGAGTATGCCCAAGATTATGACGAGAAACTGGCGCATGCAGAACTCGAGTCACTTCGCGCTGAGTTGGCCGAGGAGACGGGACGCGGCTCTAGCATTACCTACTAGGCCGGCCATTCAGCCATGATGGTTAAATCACTATTGTTTCTTATTTGGACTCTAGCCACTGCTGCAAGCCGTTGTTATAATCTCGTGTCTCTACACAGTGTCAACGGAGCCAGATGAGCTGGTTGTAAGGAGTAGCATTGGAGTTCGAGGGAGTGAATTTTGCGATTGTTTGATGTTTGGTTATCCAGGAGGAGAGGAGAGGGGAGGGGAGGGGGACGATAGATTAGGATAGATGTCCCCTTTGTTACTCAGCCTCGGCGAGTGTTACTTGGCAAAAGGGATCATAAGCCGATGTTACCGCCGTCAGAGGGCATCTTGGGAACTCACGGGCTTGTTTTGATACCGGGTGTAAGTTAGGTAACCCCCAGGGTCCCCCAAGAGCCACGAATGGAGGGTTGTGTTATCTATAATAGGTAATATAAGGTTAGCAGTTGTTTTCAGGGAATCCTTTCCGGACCCCGTCATTATTGGGCGCGGCAATTGTTCGTTAACCCACGCGGTACGGATGGTCGGCGTCAACACCATCAATGCCTCACTTTGACGTACGTACGTACCTACCTACCTACTCCTCGCTGCAGAGTTATCTGAAAGCGCGCCAACCTGGTAACAAGGCAAGGTAAGGCCAACAGGGAAGAGGCGAGAGCAAAACGCGATCCATCGGTGAGCGACAACTTCGAGCTTCATTTATAACGGTCTTGTTTTTACCACAATATCCTTACCAAGAGCTTGGTAACAGCGTGACATGATAAGTAGCACATATAGAGCGATCAGAGTGACTTATGAAGCTTCCCAGTCCACCAGGGTTTACCTCTATTCCTTGGGCCTACATGTAGGTTCTACACCTGATCGAAGGCTGCTATATACGCCACGGTGTATAGTATGTCAAGAGAGTACTGAATGTATCAGAGAGGAGAGCCTCTGAACAGCTCGTTGGCCTGTATAAGGTAGATTCGTATCTAGGGGACGAGCCCAGCGTAAGACAAGTTGTACGCACCGTTTCTACGGCGGGAGGATACATCTACTACCATCATGATCCTCTGCGTATTAGAGGCGCGCCGCGGTGTAATTTTAGATAGTAATCAGTATTCGTGTCCTCTATCAAGACTTCTAGAAAAGAAACTACATCACGGGCTCAAAATGACCCCACCTTCAGGGACTCATGTATACATCTTAATACAAATAAATATCTTACATGGACCGGATATGACGGATAGAACACAAAAGTCTACCACAGTATCGCGTGTACGAGGATACGGAAGGGGATACATAATTCTTCCAGATGCCGAAATAGCAGCAGGGGCAAGAGGCCAACAATATGGACATGGACAGAGAAGCTGGGGAAAAGGAGGCGAGAGTGATCTGAATAACTGCTCATACCACATCTCAGCTCAACTCATCCCATCTTATCCTATCATAACAAGCATGACACTATAGCTACATCGCACCTCTCAAGAGTTACTCCGGAAATCATACCTTACCCAGTCATCCCGGGGTACGCTACGCCACGCATTCGAGCCAACGAAGCAGGCAGACAGGCACACCATGAGGCCACGTACCATTCGTGCCGCAACGCGGTAATAAGGTAGCATAGTAATAACATATACTTAAGGCCGGTAGTCAAACTAATAAAAGAAAGAAGCCCACTTGTGGCAAAAAGGATGAAATTTTCCTCTCATCTGATGATTCATTTAGATACATATCTACTTACCTGCTGAGCTAGCCAGCCAACCAACCAGCCCAGCCCAGCCCAATCCATTCAAATGCCGCAGAACCCTAAGCCATCACCTACTGCGGTAGCTCGGCAACTATAGTTGAATGTGCGTAGGTTAGGGTAGGTAGGTAGGTAGGTAGGGTCGGCGAACCGAAACAGGACACGGCGTGAACGCGGAAATATCTACCGGGCTTTGGTAGACGGGTGGATGGGATGTATCCTACCAGACTACCTATCTACCATGTACCTACCTCTCTTCCCACGGTAGTTTCACCACGCGACACCAGTCATCCAAACGGCAAAGACCCGCGTGAGCGAGTAGTAGTAGTAGTAGAGTACCTCCTCCACGTATAGTGCAAGAGGAGTCATATAGGAGTAGGAGTAGGAGTAGGAGTATGAACTAGAAGCAAGGTAGATCTGAATGGGGTAGAAGTAGAGTAGAGCAGACAGACTAAACAAGCATTGCAAGAAACCAAAACTCACGCTCATCAAGTAACCATCGTGAACAACGCCAGCGAAAACAGGCGTCAAGATTCACGCCGCAGGCTATCGACTTGTTCCATCCGCACCACACCGCACACACGCACTAAATAGCTGGCTTACCGACTCGACTCGACATAGGCCTACGTGCCTATCAACCAGACCGATCTACTTAATTATGTCGCCGATAAGTAAGTATGATACGCCCAACAGACGCATGAAAATGATCCCTAGCCATTCTTCTCACCCAACTTAAGACAGCGTCAGAAATCGCAGTACTGTAAATCAATCAGTGAGTGACCGACTAACTGACCTCCAACGCATCACAACAACCAGTCTTAGCTCTTCTCAAACTGCTAGCGTAGCGCAGCCTAGGTAGATAGTGCCCCAATAAGTACCTACCTACACATCAGTAAGTAGATAGTAACAAACCAAAAGCAGCGCTTGCTGCCTAGGCAGGAAACTTAAAGCACTTAAAGCTCTCAAGTGTATCAAGTTTTAGCAGCATTAGCAAAATGCGAGCAGGGGGGGTCAGTCAAATCAAAGCCAAGCCCACCCTTGATTTTTGTTAGATATGATTGGATCGGGGCAAAAACAAGGATCCTTTCTTTGGTCTTAAAAAGAACTTCTCACACACACCAACAAACACACCACACACCAATGACTCACCCGCCGGCCGGTTCGAATGAACGATGGGGGAATAAGATGCCGCGTCGCATCATGCCGTATGATCTTTTCTTGTGTCAAGTCGATTGGTCCAGTCAGCAAATCAAAACACTCAGATACCACCACAATACGCCTTGAGTTTGACGGGTGGGCAGAAAAAAACTCGCAAGTTTCATCAGCTAACTTAACTCGTACTGAAATCATTGTGAAGCCTCGTGCGCAAAGGTTCGAGGAAAGCACACGAATAGGCTCTTGACTTGGCTTGGCTTGGCTTTCTTTGCACGCAAGAAAAGAGAGGGCGGTAGATATCGTCCTGTTAAGCGGTATTTTAGATTTGGAAGCTATCTTCAAGGTTTTGTGTTTCTGGGCATTTACTCCAGTTTGTCATCTAAAGCTTTTGGTTGTTTTAGCTAGTAATAGCTTTTTCGGCTGCAAAAACTCTGTAAGACTAGTTCCTCATCATTTTCCACTCCAAACTTGGCTTTGTGCAGACCGCCGACCTAGGAGAAAATGACAATCGTATTTCGACGGTGTCAATATCGATCGGTCGGTGGACCTATTCAGACCTGCAAGGCAAAACCAAGTCGTCGGAACAAATGCCCCAAACTCCAAGTTGATGCAATTTGGCCACAAGCTTTTTCTGCCGCCGACGTACTCGTCCGGGCCAAAAGGCATTGTGATGCTGCTCGTGTTACTTGCCTTTCAACGTCCTCTCCACTCCGTACCCCACTAGAAATTACCCCTGAACACCATACACGGCTTCGAATGGCTCTCAGTGAATCGTACAAACAGTAACTATCCGTCCTGGCAACCCTCCCATGATGCCATAATCCAGAAAATGCATGGAGATTAAGTAACACGCTTTTCAAGCATCTCCTAAGCCTGCCTTCCAGGTTGTCTATAAACTAAGTAAGCTTGCAAGGATGGTATCAAGAGTCCGATATCAATGCAGTTCCCCAAACACAAAGGAAACGATGGAATATTATCACAAGGGTTCGGTATGTCGTAGTTTTTTCTCAGATGGCCGTGGGTTTTTTTCAAACTCTAGTTTAAGATACCCTCCCACATTCCAGGGCCACCAGGTCCCCCAACTGCTGGGTGGATTGCGGGGATAACGTAGGGGTGAATGGCAGCTTCAGTTGAACAGCAAAGCCGCTTCCTGCCTCCGTCATGCGAGTTGTAAACAGGCGTTTGACGAACGTCGAAATCGGTTGCCAGTTGGCCTTCGACCATTCTATCCTGCCACTCTTTTGTTTTACACGAAGAGTATTGTCCGCTCAACATTTCGCGAACATTCTCTTGCAGGGAATCATCAGTTGATACTCGACGGCCTCGCTTCATGCCAGACCGCGTGCGCGAGATTGGTACTCGGGCACTAGAATGATAGTTGTGAAGTTCTTGTAACGCGCGTGCCGCATCGGCAGCATCCTCCAAGTCACAGTCACGTCTGGCCAATGGGGTACCCAATGACATGTGATACAAATCTTTACCCACCGTGCCGGTGTAAGATTCGGGCGAAGACGTGATACAATTTTCTTCATAATCCTCTGGGACCGAGGCAATGGCCGGCTTCAGGCTGTACCTCTCACCATACAACTTCGCATTTCGGCATCGCGCCTGAACATCAAGTTTGACAGACGGCGCGCTAGCCAGCGACGAGGCTGATGAGATTGAGGATGAGCGTGAAGTACGTGATGAATCCGAGATCATTGACTCCGGAGAGGATGCTGAGGAAATTGAGTTGGCGAGGGAGGGACGCCGCGTTAACGTGTAACTGCGAGGCGAAGTACTGATTGAGGCTGGCCATCTATCCAAGTTCTGCGATGCAGATACCTGTGCAGCTTGGGCCATGGCGAAGCTCATAGAGCACCTTCCACCGAGCATAGAGTTAGCAGCGGTCACGGCAGGCGTGCAAAACCCAGTCGATTGCGGCGTGAGGCGTGGCGTAGGAAGCAAGCCGAGGGCGGGAGCAAGTCGTCCGGGCGTGTTAGCCGTCGACGGTGCTGGCTCCATTATTGATAGAGCCGCAATGTTCTTAGGGGTTGGCGTTGCATCAGGGGCTTCGACCAGGGGGGTCGCTCGGACTCGGGGAGTTACAGGTGATGAACTTGGCGACTCTGGCAAAGACACCAAAACTCTTCGAGAGGGACTTAAAGGAATCAAGTCTTCCACATTGTTCAAATCCGGTTCAAGCCTCAGGATAAGATTCTTCCAATCCAAGCTTTGTTCCAGAACCGTTTGGGAACTAGAACCTGATGGGGGTTGAGAAGGAGTATGCTTCAATATGACCTCAGTCCAACGTTTGAATACGACTTCAGTAATGTGAAGTTTCCAATTGACGGCGCTCAGAAAAGCCATCTCGTTCTGGTTGATTTCTAGAGTTGCTAATCCAGAAATTTTACTCCAAGCTCGGGCAGAATAATTGCGGTCTTGGAGATATTTTGATGCCAAAATCAAAGCCGCTAAGAACATACGACGACCACACTGAAGCGCCCGAATAGCGTGGACATCTTCGGGTTGCTCCATAGTGAAGTCGTGGTGAGGGACATGCGGTTTAATAAGAATCAAGTAGTAGAGAGCGACCTGCAAAGTCGAGTAGCTAGTGCGCGAGCGGCGCAACGTCTCCTGTATAAAGGTACGCAAGGGTAACACAGCTTTGTGTCCCATCTCTTGTCTATGGAAGACCGAGGCCAAAGGCCATATAGCCTCGACTATTTGCGTTGACGAATCTAGATTGTTTGAGCGTGTGTCATTAGATGCGGAATCAGTCGTTTCAGAGCTTACCAACGAGGTTATCGACAAAATTCAGCTTGCGGTCGCTTTGGCGCGCAAGAGTAGGAGGGCCATTCCTGGACACTGAGCTATTGCTGGTCCGTCGCGGGTTCTGCCCCATGGACTGGGCAACCTCGACTTGCTGGGGTCGTCCATTGCGCAATTGGCTGCAGGCAGACTCAGCTCGACAAAAACTAGGTTGCTGAGACTGAAAATAAGATTCGGATTGATACGAGGAATCCGATGACGTTGAGTGTAAGGAGATGTCGGAGGTTAGTGACGATGGCTCGGAGAAGACGGAAGTAGAAGAAGAGGAGGCTGAGGAAGCCAAGGAAGAGTTGTATGGGCCATCTTGGGACGAGTTGATGTAGCTCAGCGAATCATGTTCGCTGTACATCATCTTGGAGGTGGTGGGGGTGGGAGGTCAGATATGAAAACCTCCAGTCGCCTGTCAAGCAGAGTCAACCAATGAGATCGTTGTACCGTAGGTGTAAGCGTGAAATCTATCGTCCAAGTAGCGTCCTCACAACAGTGGCATGGAATACACCGTTGTTGAGCTTCAAAGAATCGAGAGAAGGTGGATAGTTAAATACGGGAAACTAGCACCAGAATTTCACGAACGATCAGACCGGAGGACAGAGCAAGACAGACGACTGGAGTGGAGAGAATGGGTATCGCAAGCATTGTGTGGCTGTTGTTTCAACTGAGGAAACAAGTGGTTGATGTGATGGTAGGTGCAAGCAACTAGATATCCATCAAGTTGGCTGCTACGCTACCTTTGGATGTCACGAAGAAATCGGAAGGGAGCCCCGGGGGTTATTGTGTCGTCGGGATATCGAGAAGTGTCCGAATCAGATGGGCAAATATGCTAATGTTCGAGGAGAAAATCCGAGTGAGGCGTATCGTCTCGTGTATTGTATTGGCGTATGTAAGTAGTTGCAGTAGTCGTGGTAGATTTGAGAATAGAGACAACGATGGCTGTGTAAGTCGGTGTTAGTGAATTATGCAAGGTACGAGCTGCAACCACGCTCAGCCGACAAAAGTATACATTGGGGGGGTAGACAGGTGTGGGATTGGCGGCTGTTTTAAAACGAGCCTCGAGGCGGATGGCAAGTAGTCACAGCCAGGTAACCAACGACGAGTGCAAAGCCTAGGATGACTTAGACTCAGACAGCGCCGGGGAATGGATGAGTCGGCGCGCGCGTGTGAAGGCAAAGGGGCAACCGAAGACGGACACGGGGTGTGGCAGGGTGGCCAGAAGGTTGACTGACAGTGGTCTCACGTAGCACGTTAGCGTCGGTGGGAGCCTTTGGGGGCGCTAGGCACGCCTGCGCGATGACTCTTATCTCGTGATTAGGTGGCGAAGGCTGGTGGAGAGAGGGGCCAGCATTAGGTAGGTACTGTGGTCGAGCGTGGGCGTGTTCCAGTGGCGGTTCCAGTGGAGGTTCCAGTGGGTTGTTCGGGTGTGGACAGCACAAACAGCGGGCAACGGACAACGGACAGGTGCGTAAGGTACACACGTACTGGGACTTGGTGGTATGTAGGTGTAGGCAGGTATGTATGGTACAAGGGTGTGCGGGTTGGGTCAGGTAGAGACAGCGAGGTAAGGCGGGTTAGGTAGGTACCTACAGGAGATACGTGGTCCTAGCTCTGCTGTGCTGAAGCCTGAGATGGCGCCAGGGCGCTAGACAGGGGACCCGAACAGGATGGGTTTGGGTGGCTAATTAAGAGAGGGGGGCCTGGAGACAGGGGTTGGAGGAAGGCACCAATGGAGCAGATAGAATGACAGATGACTCCAAGTGGCACAACAAAAACAGATCAGACAGACCAAAAAGAGACAAGACAGGTCAGAGTTGTTGCTGGGAGCCTAGAAGAGCAGCAACCCGATGGATGAATCCCTCCCGCTTCAACGCCAGTGGCAAGTGAGTAATGCAAACAAAGAACTGAGAGGAGAGTGAATCATTCGGTATGTGGGTATGGACACGAGTATAGGAAACAAAAAACAGGAGTGTGAACAAGACGAAGGCTATTAGGGACACATAAGTAGGTGTATGTATGTATATGCAAACACGGGCTGTCCTTTTGAACTTTTGGGCTTATACGACTTGAGGGATAAGTTTCTTGGGGGTTGGATATCTTTTTTTTCCTTCTTTTTCTTCTTCTTGAATTGGGGAAATTATGTCTAGACAGATCTTGTCATGGGAGAGAAATGAATCTTGTTAGGAGAGGAGGGGGGTCGTTTCACGGTGTAGGTGTGAATGTGAGTGAGTCCTTTGTTGTAGGCGCAAGAGTACAAGTGAATGCCACCGCGGACACAGACAAAGAGACAAGAAGAGGAGCCGGTGTTTGTTAGAGATTGAGGGATGACAACAACAGACGAGAGGAAGGGATACAGAGGGCACTCAAGCTGACTTTTTGGAAAAAGTCGCCTCTTGTTTTTTTCTCGGGTCTAGATGTTATAATCGAACATTGCGACGGCTTTGTTCGATGGGGGAGAGAGGGAAAACAGGGGGACTCGGCGGCTGGAGGGGGTACAGACGAGTTTTGAAGACTTGAGACCGGCGGACCCCAAGAGAGACGGTCAGGAGAGGATGGATTTGCACCGCGAATTGGTGTGTACCCATCCATCGTCGCTAGCATCGTACCTAGCATCGTACCCATGCTGTGAGTCTTGTCAGTGCCCTAGTACATTTGCGTCTCCATGTGTGCGCTGTATGTGTCTCCAGCGCCTGTAACACTTCGGGCCAGTCAACTGCAACCCTTTCTCAAGAACTGCATGCTCACTGCTCCACCAGCCAGCCCGAAATGAGCAGGGGGCACACTACAGACAAGACACGCGAGGGCGTGGCGGTAGGGACACGCTAGTCGCGCTATTGGTTGGCGGGGAGGCCCCTGATTCCCGAAGGAAGTAGAAGCGTAGCTCTATTGCCTGAATGGGTGTGATTGTATCAAGAGACTTGCATCAGCCAGAGCCTAGCGTCATATCTAATGTTCTGCATCCATTGGCCTACACTGCAGCGTCTCCACCCCACCCCCACCAATACACACAGCAACCTGCAGAGTCGGGGTGGGTAGCCACAGCACTGCAGTCTACTGTACTAAATCGGTACAACTCCAGCGCTGCTCCAGCACGCACTCCAGCAGGTACCTACAGCCCCGCCATTAGCCCGCCACAGCCATTTCGGTCTAGTCACTACAGCATCTCGCCAGCGTAAGCGGTTTAGCGCATCTGCAAGCCCGCAGCACACTGAGCAACAGCCCCCAGCCATGAAAATATGGAAGCTCTGATTGATGAGGGACACGGAAGCCGGACAGCCAGGGCAGAAGGCGAGGAGTCATCAGCACATCATCCACATCATCTCCGCTATCAATTTAAGTGTGTATAAGTGTGTAAGTGTGCAAGTCTACATGTGTCCGTATCCAGATTCTCTCATATACATAACCCTACTTATAATCTAATAGCTGTGCTATTATCTTTTGACTTGGTGTGTTGCGTGCATTCACCTCGTCGAATCGCATCACCAGAGTTATCGCATCGAAGGAAATGAAATAACTCTTTCTGTAGGTAGCATCCTATGTATAGCATACATAGTACCGCTGATATGCCGATATGCCTACCTACTCTTCTGGTGTTGCTGACAGCCAGTCAAATATATATATTACCGCCTTCAGTGAGATTCATATTTAGTCTGCCCTTGCGGGTATGTGCATTCTAAGAGAGTAGCAGCTTGCTTTTGCTAGAAGTGCAGGGTTGTCGGTGTAGCCACTATGTAGTACACCGTTCATTTGTTCAGCGCAACATCAAGAAAGCCCAGCGGGAAAGGACTATCAAAACAATCTGTAGCCAGAGAAAACCCAGGTGGGATCTACGCAGAAGTCAGGGCTATTCTATACGTATGTACTCAGATCAAACTGTTGTAAGTCATGGCAATGTAGGCTGGTGATTACCAGAAATAGTCTTGTCCGGGGGTCCGTCTTTGTTGCTACATTGCTTGTCTTCATTTGACACCATCCAGGGAGCATTCAGGGAGATTTGATGCGCCCTCAATCCGATCAACGTTTCGAGATAGGGAAATGAAACGCAGACACCAAGTCGCAGTCCATGAGTCCATATTGACTCGCGACACAGGCAGCTGTGACTAATCCCATCCAATCTTGACGTTTCTATATTTGGCCGCACGCAAAACTTCGCCTTGTTGTCTACCTCACTATCAACGAGGCAGGGCGGTATCATAGTGGAGGGGAAAGGCTGTACCATTGCGCAAGTGGGATACCATTGTGGCGGGACTCTCCAGTTCTGCCTTATCTATCCATGGCTTCCGTTCATCGGAGAAGAGGAAGGCATTCTCTATGGACTTCGCTGCTCTGTAAAGGGATTGAAGATTGGCTCTGTCGACGTAATGAGCCTCGTCAACGTGAATATCAGAGTTCATGCGAACGATGACTCGGACGCGGGCTAAACCTCATCATGAAGTAACCAAGTCTTGACGAGCAGTAATCGTGCAATGACCTTGCAGTTTTGTCGTGCACAGTCCCTTTTCGGTTCTGTCTGTGATGGAACCGTGTTACAATCCCGCCGTTTACTGGCCCCCTCTTCTTTCTATACGTTTATTTATTTACATTCAACCTCATTATTACAAGAGATGCCAAATCGACTGTGTAAATTTGGTAGGTTGGTCGTCGTTGCTACTCAGTAACCAGTACCCCTGTTCCTTTCGATAAACCTCTCGATGAATGCAGATGCAGGTCTGGAGGGACGTCGAGGCCGCCTTCTCCCCACCATGCAGAGCTCTGTATGACTGTCAAGATGCGGAATCTAAAAAAAAAGAGCGTGCTTGGAGTTTAGCCCAGCCCCCCTCCATTTCCTTTCAGCAGTGTAACACACCGCTCTGCGCGTTGTTTTTAAATCGTGGTTTTCTACGGAGTACAGTAACTGTAGGCAAACGGCAAAAACGGGGTGCATTCTACTCATCATTGTCGCCGGATTATCGTCTAATCATCTTCCAACCCAGGTAAAGAAGCAAACTCGCGAGATACGCGAACATACAGGTATGAGCCAGACAGACGGGCCTCGTAGTTGATGACCATCCGCGACCGCGAATGACGGCACATCACCAGATCCTATCCTATGTACATAGTAATTCCCCTGGTCGGCAACCTGTTTAGCCTTTCTCAGGGCCGTCCTAGCCACAGCCAATGAGGTTACGGGTTCGGCCCTTTGGTTGCAGCCCAAATCACGAAATCACGATGACTCAACGCTTTCTAGCTCAGCTGTCCGTCCCGTTCCATCCAACCATGCCAACGACCAACACCAGACCAATGCAAATTCGTCTCATTTCTACCCCAGAGGGAGGATTTCTGACCATCGAAGGAATAGCGCGAGATCGGAGTGATATTCGCTTGTTGAACGTCCACTTGACTTATCTAATATGACTTGTCTGGTGCTTACAGGTGTACAGTAAAATGTAAATCATTCTGCTCTTTGAAGGGCACCGCAGAGTCCCAAGTGCCACACGGTTGGGGTCTCAAGTGTAGCCTATCGCTTACGGTACAACAAAAACTACAGCAGGCCCAGATCGTTGGTGTCACAGTCCAATTTTGTTACCCAATATTCGCCGCTCAGCACCAGCAAGCGAATAAGCGCTTAGTCTAGAGTCGATCGAGCCTTGGGAAGCAGAGACACATCTTACTCACCTCGAGAGTGACTACTACGTAAGGTCGGCTAAGAGAACACGGACCAAAAGCTAGAAGATATGGAAATTCAAGAAAGACCTCTTCAAACAGGACTACATACATACGTGTAGTGTCTCCTCAGTTCACTGCGATCTCAGTCTGCCATGTATTTTCACACCTATGTAAGTACCGAAATTCACGTCAGTCAAGACTAAACTGGAGATGCCACGCATCCCAAAAACTCCGCATTCTCCCGGCCTTCCGATGCAAGAGATGGATCCCCCTCCCAGACCGCCCTTGTCCTGCACGAGCCAGGCGACGCAGAGAGATTTATTTGGATTCTAGAATAACCTCGAAGTTACAAGTTATGTAGCAATCCGGATCAGACGCCAACCTAGATCGCGAAGATTTTCGTGTGTGAGACACAGCATTCAACACGAAAAAGGGATCTCGGCATCTAGAACCGTCGTTTATCATGTGCTTTTTTTTTTTTCCCTGCTTTCGCAGGTCGGCATCATCTGAGTGCCGCTTCCGAGGAGTAACTGTCGTAACACTGAGAAGAAGGAACGGAGTCGGGGAAACCCCCTAGGTGCTGTAGCATTCACATTGATTTGCCAGACCGAGGAGTGCATACGCATAAGAGAGAATAGCAAGAGAGCAAATGGCTGGCGTGCCGTAGTTCTCATACCGCCAAGGCTACGCTTAAAGCCTTCGTTGAAGGACCTGGACCCCGAGCCAATGAGATTCCCGCCGCCAAACTAGCATGAGGAACAATGGCCAAATAACAATCGCGTATCTGCAATTTGCATTACCATGTCAGTTCGCTGGTGGTGTGTGCACCAATCTTAGCCTTTTCTCCCGCCTTTTTCACAGCACTACTAGTTTTACACTATAGTAAGTAGGATTGCCTCACGGGTAGGTATTTGCCTTTTGGTCTGACGTAGTACCTTCGTTATTCTGCGCAGAGAAGGAAAGATGCCGATGTGTAAATGTAGATAGAGAAAAGGATATCTGCTTGCCACTCCCGATTCACGTTACGACGGAGATAGACACTGTTACAGCACATGCATACATCAAATGGGGCCAGAAGGATCTCGAGATGCTGCTCCCAGGAAGCCGTACGTCGATGCCGTGCGTGTTGCTGATTCTCCAGGTGGCGAGTCCGAGACATTCATCTGTTGACCAGCCAATCAGGTCTGTTCTGCGGGCGGGTGAAGCACCAATCCAGTGATCCAACCCAGACAACTTCTCCGCGCCGCTTGCGTGAATGGCCATTCCCTCCGAGAGCAGAAGCTCCCATCAGTCAAATCATGGGCGCCGCTGTTATCATCCGAAAACCCCTCCTTTCGTCACGAGCAAGGCACGAACTCCGCCATTTGTTCGAATTGTCTCATCAACCATTTAGGACAGCAACATGGTTACGGAAACAGGGGTAACCCGCATTCAGGCTTAGTCGCTCTCACCGCGCGCCAGCAGCGCGCTTGTTCGGTATTGTTACGACGCGGACTGCGCCACCGCGGTGATTTGCGGGGGGCACTGCCATTGTCGGGTAACCTGGAATTGCGCGTCGCAGAGCGAAGCCGTCAATCATACTGATTGATACCTGAGTAATGCCTCCTCCTCTCCCCCGTGACTCTCGGTATCGTCTCGAAATTACCAACTAGCCTATCACCTCACGTCATCATTCCTTACCTAAAACCAGGACCCTGCTGTGCGCCCCAGCGCCGGACAGCCGTGTTGTTAAGTAATTAAAACCTGGCTTAGTGCAAGACTGATTGACTTGGTGACTAACACCGGATTACGTTGCTCACTAAACGACGAAATGTAAGGAACAGACAACTGGGTGTCCCTACAGCAGCCCTACAGTAAGTAATAAACCAGATATTCAACTCGGGGTAAGCTAGCCTCGGCTGGTTGCCATACTATTACCGCGGCATCATACTGACTAAGAGTGTGGCTAATGGGCTCCGAATGCTGAAAGAGTCCTATGACACACCGTGCCAGCCGAATCAAAGCTCGTCAATTACCAAGCATTTCAATTTACAGCTGGTAACTTGGAAAATAACACAGTGACTAATTAGGTCACTTTGTCCGTACGAATTTGTGAGCAACAGGTACTCAACCACAAATAGGCATCAACCTCGGCCTCTAAATATATGACCATGTGGATTACTGACAATACCAATGGCCTTAGGAGCATCCTCCGCCATTATCATGTCTATTAACTTGGGAAAATGGGTTTGCAAATCGGTTTCCTTGTCTGCTGTGAATTTTCCTCCTAGCCGCCAGATGCCCTGGGCAGAGAGGTCGTAACAAAAAACGGCCCACCACCAATCTCCTACTAGAAGTCAACCACTTTGACACGCTATAACTCATTCAAGTAAAATACTAAAAATACAATATTCATATGAATAGACTCCTCAAAGCTTACTTTACGGTATTATACACCAGTATAGCCCTTTTTGACTGTAGTTGAGCCGTTATGGCTGATTGAAGTGGTGAAATCTCAGGTAGGAAGCAGGGGGTGGGTCGTTTTTTGTTACGACCTCTCTGCCTGGGCCAAACACAGGGCCGAACAAGCCATCAAAACTAAAAATGAGGCGCAAAGCAACAGGCAATACATAGGTAGCCCATAGTTAAGCGCGTCCGGCCAGATGGGGCGCGTCTTGTGATTGTTATGTCATCGGTCCAACAACTAAACAACACCGCACCACTATCATATCATTCATATCGCGATATGCATACTGTATGTACTATCGTCCCAAGGAACGAGTTCGGCGTTGCCCGTGACCGTGCTGTAGACTAGCCTAGGACAGGTCTCAGTGTGGTAGCAATAGGGCCTCTCGTCGTCTTCTAGAAATGTTCCATGGGTGGGAATGGCCAAAGCGAACCACAGTATGTACGGACGATCTAGATCCTCCGAGAATCCTGCCCTTAGTTGGCCTGTCCTACATACCTACTTAGCTGTACTGCTTTTCTTGTCATACACCTACCTAACCTGGACATCTATGCATCGTGTGCCCGTAAGTAGCAGGCTGGAAAGCACAGACATGTTTATGTATTTTTGCCACATCAAAATATTGCTGGTCTGGAATTACTTCCACAGGTGCGAGCGGATAGATTATTTCCCTGTTGCAGATTTCTTGCATGCCAAACCTCCATCCAGCCTCCATGTAAGGCATCATGTTTTTGTTGATCTTATGGCGAAATGACGCTTGCATTATCCCGTTGAAGGACACCTAGATTCACTCAGAAGCGTCTACTCCCCTCGCCCCCCCAATTAGCGTTCAGACAATTATAGGAAATATTGGAGAAGGCATTGAGGTCATCTCGGTCACAAGTAACCAATCTTAGAGAATCTACCTACTTACGGTAGTAGTAACCAAGTTTGTCGAAGAAAACAAGTCTTCACGTAGTATGCCTACAAGATAGGTAACATGTACGTGCGATCATGCGCAGTACACGCCCCAATGTGATTTTCTTGGGGGCTAACGGGCTAGGCAGCAGTCCTCCCAAGGTATGCGAGACAACGCCGACCATACCCCCCGAGACACCCCCTTGGATACACGGATCCGGGATATGGATTGCACGTGTAGTTGCAGATCCGTGCATTTCTTCACTTTATTCTACATGTAGTCAATTTGAGTTGGTGGTAGTACCATATATCAAGGCGTGAAACTCAACGCCGGGGCCCTGGCTGCCTAGCCTCACAATCTAGATGATGCATATCTCGAGAACCTATGGTGTAGTATGCCATACCTCCCGTGATTAGATCGCCCAGGAACCCTGTCTGGAGGCTATCTGCCTCACTCTCTGAAGCTGGACAAGGTAGCCATCGCTTCGTGGCAGGTTACAACATAGAAACGAGATCACAGCGACTCCGGTAATCAGTGTAGCTGAAGAACGTTCTAGCCTAGACCTGCGCCGGGTATACCCTACTTCGGAATGCATCATCAGCCTTCCTCATTCCTGCAGAAGGGGCATTCTGAAACCAGAAAGGCTAATCACGAAGAGAACAACTTTGAATGCCCTCAGCCTTTAGGCAGGCTATGGGAGATGGGAGTCAGCCGCCCGCCCTGGCTCGGCTGTGGCAGCCTGCCTGCTTCAAGACTCGATAACCCGCCGAAGACGGTGGCGGCGGCGAACTCTCATCGGCGGGCGCTTATCTATCACCTTTCAATGTATATGATAATGCAGTTGTACACCAATGCAGTCATGGGTCGTGACTGTTGGTTGTAGCAAGTGCAAGCGACGGAGGCCTGCCTGGCCTATGCCCGCGTGACTGACTGACTGAAATACATGGGATTGACTCCTCTAAGTTTAAGGTTGCGAAAGCCTAGACTAAAGGGTACGCCGAACGAGGGATCTGAACGGTCACCTAACAATATCCCGCTCGTTTTTTGATCTGGCGATAATTTCCTATCGTGAACATCACGTCATAGCCCGGTCGCGGGGAGGGAGAACGGGGAGAACGGGGAGAACGAGAGAGCGAAAGAAGGCCGGCGGTTAGCAGGGATTGTCCTAGGTTCATCGCCACAGGCGGAGGTGGCGGAGTCACCGCGGCACATGAGCACGCTGTCGACTTATGCCCTTTTTCTACGTGGCGCTTACTGACAGCCTACAATCTACGGTACCTAGAACCACAATCGGATTCTCTTTTTTGACTTTCCATGGTGCAGCGAAATCTGCAGCGAAATTTTCAAGTCACGATGCGCGTCCTGTCATTCCTCTTTACCATCGTACGGAGTTCTGGAATCACCCCAATTCGTGTCCCGGCACCGCGTGACTGGATAACTAGATAGGTAAGTCGGTAGGTACATGCCTCACAAGTTTGCGACTCACGCGAAATCCGGCTACCCACGGCCGAGAAACGGGTGATGAGGGAAAAAAAAAAAAAAAGATCTTTTCGGACACAAAACAGGCCGAAGTTGAACATGACGCCAAGCTGACTCTCGCACATCAACTATCGTGGGCCTCGCTGCCTACCGTGTCTCACGGTCTTCTCACAGGCTTTCCCCTACCTAGCTAGGTAGGTAGCCAGCACCCCCGCGCCGCAAAGCGGAGTCATGTACATATGAAATAGAAAAGGACTCTATGAAGGGATGTTTTCCGCGTATAATTAGAGGGGGGCTTACGAAAAACGATTGCAGCCTACCAGCAATCAATCTGTGCGGGACATAAACTATTACCCATTTCATTGAAACCAGTTCCATCCATCGAGCGCGTGACTCGCAAAATAGTGTGACATATATATATAGTTATATATATATATAAATTTTTTTGAGCATCACGAAACCAAGCGGTGAAGATATTCGAATTAGGCCAAGAGAAAAAAGGGTATCTGAGGTTATCAGGGAGCGGCTTACGGGCCGGGTTGGGCTGCAAGATGTCGCGATCGCAGACGGGGTATTACTCCGGAATCCGAGTAACAGGATGAGTGAGTAAGATGCTACATTTGTTTGTCTAATGCCGCCGATGCCCAGCGCGACGGCATCGCAACAACTCAACCCCTGAGTCACCGCCCTCATTGGTTGAATTCGTAAACGTGAGTCGTACATGGTGTTTGTCGTGCTTATGGCTGTTCCTTCTTCCTTATTTTATTTTGTTCATTCACCTGGCGATCATCTTTGTACGCACCAGAAGCAGTGGTCTCGGCGCTTTCGGGAGAGTAGAATTTTTCCGTGCTACATGTTACGGGACAATATACTTTGGCGTGCACTTTCATGATAGATAGGTTGTATGAATGTTTTGTCGTGTCCTAATCAAGAGTCACCTTGTTCATGCTGCACTCGGTGCATCATCGGCAGTAATGTGTCCTTGTTGGTCTCGGATAAACTGACTGTGTCTTCCCGGCGTGAGAGTCTCGCTATCAGTCATGTAGTGAGATGTTTAGTGAACCCGACACATGAACGGATTGCATTCCTCATATATCTTTAGTAGCTAGGAGACTGAAATCTCTGGATTAACATGGCACCGGCGAAGGTTGAACAAGATGACTCAGAAGAGGTAGGATTAGGCACGTCATAACAAGTAATCTTCCGCCCTGGCTTGTCACACAGCCGATTATGGTGATATTCACGACAGCAGGGTTCTCATCTTGCTCATCGGCTGAGTGTGTAGCGTTGAATCGGGAGCAGAGATAATGAATGCCGGCTTACTTAGAACGTGTATGTATTGCAATAGTAGTTGAACAATATCACGATTTGCTTCTTTTGCAACCCATCTTTACTCATTCTCGATGCCGATTAGACTGATACCGGTCATCATGTCACTCACGAGTAGATTGTCGGAAATGTTGGATGCAGACAGTGAGGGTAGAATGAGTTGTGAAGACAAGTCTCTTCATGAGAACTATCAGCTAGGCGTCGTAAATATATTCTAATTTCGCGGGACAATAAATGGCACCCTAAGCCCTTTCAGACTAATGAAACCCTACCTAGCGAGCTACCGAGATGAATGACTATGTCCACAAGCCCATAACTCATCGAGGTTTCGAGAGAGTTTTACTCTAATCTCCCCTTCGAGTTGTAAAAACTAGCGCAGCGGGTTAACTATGAAATCTCCTTCCTGCGTGCTATCAGAAGAAATCGTAAAGTAGCAGAATATTGAAAACAACAAGGGGTTGAAACCCCCCAGCTATTAGAAACAAGCTATACTTCGTCATCGTCAGCAGTCAGAGATTATAGCACATCGTGAAGTGAGTCACTTTACATAGAGCGCCATCGAGCGTTCAGCTGAGCCCCAGGTATGTTCCTCGTTGTTGGTTGATTGAACATTACAAAGGCGTACCTGGACACTCCTGAGTCGCTTTTGAAAAGGCTGATGATGTAGGTTCCTAACCGAACACTTAGCGTCCATGTAAGACCTCTTATCTGTTCACCACAATCGCTTTTTCTAGAGCAGATTCAAGAGAGCCTTCGGAAAAGGAACGTCGCAGCGGTGTGTATTTCTATCGCGGCCTCCGCCCCAAGAACCCCAACCTTCAATATAGATACCGAGGAAAAGAGAAAAAAGAAGTCGATAATTGTGTATATCTACGGATTTATCGTAACCCGAGTCAAGATTTATTGTCAATAACGTCAGAGAGCGCTGAAGGCGATAACAGTTGATCATCACTTAACACTCGTCGAGGCTAAATAGGAAAGGGAAATTCAATTCTAACCCACCATCTCCCCTCCCCTCTCTTCCCCTCCTAGATAAACAAACATCAAGCAATCTCAAAGTCCACTCCTTCAAATCTCCCGTGCTATTCCTTATAACCAGCTGGCTAGGTCGGCCCGCCCCCTCTTTGGCAGAAAGCTAAGTTGGCATATTTGTGTACTAGGTGTGTAGTTACTATATGTGTATTATATAAGCTCTCGGAGCCTCATCATACAGCGAGATAACGAGCTCCCTACGGATTTCAAGATCAGACACCTCCCTAAAGTATCTGCTTTTAGCATACATGCACTATCTGCCTTAATAAATGGGATGATTGTAGTATATAAGTGGTAGGCACGCATGGCGCATTCGACAGGGTTTTTATATATGGACAAGTCTACACATATCAGCGTGCTCACGGCTTAAACCTCAGGATTGAACATACGACTTAGGAAATTAGACGGTTCCTTTTACACCTTCAGATTCAGTGGTGTATCATAATCTGTATCGGGCTAAATATTGTAAATAGCTATTATTGTCAGCGCGTAATGCCAGCCCCTCATTCACTTCCCATAATGAAGCAAACAGCGATAAGGGTCACGAGAAATGCGTAATTACGCAGCGGAACCGGAAATATTGCAACAAAAGTGGTATGGTGTGGTATTCCTAGCTCTATAATGGGTATATACCGGATTCTAATACTCGATTGTTCTTATGTAACCCCCTCCCAAAATGACGTTTAGAGATGGGAATGATCCTGTAAGTCATGAGCTCGACATAGTCTAAAAAGTCCACCACGCTCAAGCGCCAGTTCCTAAATGTACAATGTATTCGGGACATTAGCCTCAACTTACACTCCCCCAAGTTCTTTTTCATTAGGGGTGAAGACACCGCACTCAACGGGCAGTTCACCACCAGCTCTTCTTCGGAGCCTTCTTGTCGTCCGCTTTCATCATCTGCAGACGTCGTAGCTTCTCGCGGTTGCGAGGGTCCAATAGTCCTACATGACCATCGTCGTGGAACCAGTGGTACTCTCTGGCTCGGCCAGGGGGTGCTTCGCCTTGCATCTTGATGCGCTGTAGGTTGCGCAGCTTCGAGAGGCCGTACTTGCATACTAAGAGGGACATTATGACGGATACACCGGTGACTGCGCCAAAGCCCCAGTGCGTCTCCTCGATGAAGTTCTCGAGATTGGCACCGTATAATCCGGCGATAAAGGTACCCATCGCTAAGCCTAATGTCCCGACGCTGAACTTGAGGTCAAGCAGCATCAGGGAATTGCGGTTTGCGTCTAAGATGGCACGGATACTGAGAGACATGTGTTAGCAGGGGCTCTGGTGTCAGGGTAGGTAAGTCTCACATTTCCTCGGTATTACGGATCGAAGATACTAAGTTCTGCGCTTCCTGAACGATCTCGTCACAGAGTTTGTAGTACGATTCTAATAGCATCTCCACCTCCGTGTGATCGTCGAGCTGCCGGTGGATGTCGTGCGTCCTCTCGGTCAGATACATGGCTACTAGGTCATCATCGGCTTCAAGAAGCTCGTCAATGGCATCGCGAACAAGCTTCGCCTTTTGCTCAAACGTGCTGACTCGCTTGGAAAGGATGAGGAGAACACGCAGTTTATGCCGATCGATATCGTCCTCCAGCTCGCCTAAGATGCGAATGACAGGGTCTCGGACGGCCTCAAAATCGGCTTCTAGCTCTTGTGTAACGGACTGTAACACGGCTTCGAGAGCGCGGAACTCGTAGGGAAGGCCGCCGTTTGTCGCCGGTGCCTTTTGCTGGAGCTTCCCTTGCAGGTCGTACATGAATGCAGACTGGGGATAAGACGCTTTCGTGCCGTACACATCGAAAAGGAGTACCCGGTTGTGCTTTATCAGGACCTTGAGATGCAATAGATTAAGTAATATCGAGGTCGGGCGGACAAGGATATGCGGCAGATTGGACGAGTCGATCTTGCGCAAATCACGGGGTAGAAGCCCAAACTATGCTTAAGTTAGTAAGGCCGTTGGCACAATTGCGCGGCAGTGGACTTGTATAAACCTTCGCGATCAGCTCAGTCTTTTTAAACTCTCCATCTACCAATATGACATTCCCATTCTCGTCGACCTCGGTACAGCGGAGGCGGGGTTCGGAGGCGGCCTTCTTACTGAGTTGGCGGTAATTGTTGAACATGGAATTATTACCACCGTCGGCATCGACTTCGGGGAGATCATCCGGCTCTAGGGGCCGGCCAGGTCGTCGCGCACGCGGCCCCCAGGCACTCGAGAACCATTCTTTCCATGCCGGTTTGCAGGGTGTTGGTTGGCGGGTTGGGGAGTTATGCTGCCAGCGCAAAGCAACATTCTGATAGGGCGAACGCTTGATCCTCACAGCTCTCGAGCTCCGGGACGAAATGAGGGATCGGGAATCCAGTACACTTGCTCGTAGCGGAGCTGGTTGGTATCGGGCGGAGCATTTGGTTTTGCGCGATTGGAATTGTCCTACAGAAAGGGAAGAGAACTTGTGGTTCGCACAGGGAAAGTTGAGGGATTCTGTTTGTTGGCGGAGGAAGCGCAGTAGCCCGACCGAAGGCACAGGCGATCGGAGTGATGCCATCTGCGGGAGCTGCAGAGAGAAGGGAGTAAGAGAGGATAAGAGGGGCTAATTATGACAAGGTCATTAAAACGACTATGTCCATGGTCTCTCTAATGACGATAGCATCTCCCGGGGTCCGAATATCATCATTAAAGCTTCGAGATGAGTAGCGCGGCGTCTGCGCGAACGATAAAGAAAAAAAATATGGCTGCTGATGCGGTACGTACCTTATCGGAGCAGTAGCACGGGGCTCATCTGGCAGCTGACAGTGCCAGGCGCTCACTACCTATCTACCTAGGTAGGTAGCTGACCAGCCAGCCCGACTGCATCATGGCGGGGCTTCAAAGGAATCTCCACATTTTCCTGCCTGCAGGTGGTAGTCTACATGATACCTCTCTCTGTTGGTTGAAGTAGGTATCTAAGTACTTATCTCATGTCGGCGTTGACCTTTCCCAGCAGATGGATGCATCAGTTTTTTTTTTTTTTTTTTCTTTTCTTTTCTTTCTTTCTTTCTTAAATCTTCGGGATCGTACACCTCAATAGGTGGGATTAATCGCGTATAAGATCCTCCCAATCGAACACGCTTCACCAGAGTTTCGCTGTTGCGTCTCTAAGCTGGACATCAAGCTACCTAGCTTTGAGTGCAACATTATTCCTTAGCACAAGAACCCTTCGATATCAGTCAATATCAGTCGATATAAATTAGCAGTACCCAGATGGAATTGACACCAATCAAGGTGCGCGGCAAACGGCGCGCCCAAAACCAACCTGTCAATGAGCCTCCTCAAAAACGGTCTGATAGAGACCGGAGCACAAAGAAGAAAGCCAAGATCCGCCGTCCAAAGTTCTCGGATCTTGAAAAGTCTATGCCTCTCGAGGTTCTCGAACAAATCTTCTGGCTGAGCGAAAACGTCAATTTTCCGCGAGCCAGTCCCCGTCTTGGACGACTACTCTCCGGTCCCGCCACTCTGCGCGAGACTTTTCTCTGTGCCTTTGGACCGACGTGGGACAACTATTTCTCCAAACGTCAATCCTCAGTTGTATATTTAGAATGGACTGACCTTGTGTTGAGAGAGAACGGGTTCAGCGGAAATCCCGATTTTCAAGTTCGCTCCCTACGTCTTCAGCTCCCCTATCCCTGTTTCCTGCAGCTAATTCTCGTGTCTAGACTGCCGTGTTGGCATGTCCATGGGCCACGATTGACATGATACTCGATTGTTGGGACGCCTGGGTCCGACGCAATGCTCGTGACGACCGGCAATTCCCTTACGCACCCCTATGGGGCGACCCCGTTGACCCTCCCCCTTACGCAGACTCTGGCGTCACGCTTGGGGCTACTAAAATCAGAGAAGCTCGTCATTATTTCTACCACGACTACTATGCCTTTCGAAACGTTGAGAAGCTGGGCTCCCCGGAATCCGCAGGTCAACGTTGGAGTAATCCGGATTGCGCCTACGACTCGTGGCTTGAGATTCACCCGTCCACTGAAATTCCAGATAACCTCATCATAGGGCCATGGGATGAACCCTCGCTCCAGAAATTATTCTGGCTCGTGCGGGCTGGAGCTCGTTTGTCTACCCGCCAGACCTGGGAGATTACCCACAAGGGCTTTTCCAACGCGGTTAACCTTGACCCAATGTGTCCTAACATGACTATCGTGAGATTACTTAACTCACTCGGTGCCTTTGAAATATGGCCTAAACACATACAAGAAGATGAGGCATCCAGAATCGACTCTATGCGTAAGCGCGGGGATATATCGGCAGTAACACACGCGATTTACTCTTACGATTACATTCGATTGCTCATACCTATTGATGCCCACGATAATGACTGAGTGGTACAGTGGGTATGTGATGTATCGGACTTGTATCAATTTTCCACCGGCACCGGAGGTTATCCGTTTGTCCACAGACAACAACTTCCACGGGTCATAAAGGGTGTACGCTGTTCTTCTGTTGGGAACTATAACAACCCATGGCCCAGTCAAGTGCTTGGTAAGAACGCGGGCTATTCCTCACCGTCCATTATAACTAACTCTCAATAGAAGATGATCTCTAAGGGTTGCAATAATAATGTCCCTTTCTACGCGTCAGTAGCTGTTTTAGAGGTCATAGCCACAGATTCACTAGTTTGGATGCCATCTATCGGGTTCCTTGGGACAGTAAAAGCCCGACTTCAGGGTTTTCAAGTTCTCTCACGCAAGATTTCCCAGCTTTCCGTGTTATCTATCTCCAAGCGCTGTAAGAAGCCGCTAAGTGCACCAAAAGGCCTAGTGTTGTCCTTTTTGTCTACAGTGCATAAGAGGCCGGAAATGACCGAAAGGGAGCGTCGTCCGGGTATTCTCGGACGTATCTAGCCACCGATGCGCTGCGAATCTTTATTGTCGTCCGGTCTCCATGATTACCGGATCAGGGAGCTGAGAATGGTTGATAGAGATATAATGTCCGTTATACTATAAGGCAGGACTGGTGCCATTCCTTCCATGGCCTCAGCCCCGATTTGTGATCACAGACACTGGTCGAGAAACCTATTGTTCGTAACAAGAGTCGTTGCGGCTGGATCTAGAGGCGCGCATGTTCTTTATCCAGAACTCCAGGTAATTGTCCTCCTATCTTCGAATAGGGCTTCGGTAGCCTCTTCCGGGTTTTCTCTTCAACCACGTTTAGTGAGTGTTCGGCAGGGTGGGAAACTCCCAAGCCGCCTCGGAGTTCTTTCAGACCACGGGCTTAACCCGCGGTTTTCTTAGATCAAGGAACTCTATTGATATAAAGACGAAGGAAACTGCAATGGTAATCCATGAACCGCCTAGGGTGCCCCGCTACTTGTAGAATTATCTCCTGGAGTAATGGTGCTAGTAAATACAGAGTTGCATAACACGCCTATAGCGTGCTGTCCCTCTTGAATACGTGATGCACGATGTTTGAATGAGTGATTGAAGGATCGTTGCGTGACTTGGGTATATGGCGTAAACTATCGACTAGGACAAGCACCAGCGAGATCGAAATAGTCGTCACGGTCGCGCCATCCGGACACTCTATGTTCCCCTCGAACGTAGCTCAATGCGGTCTACCCGAGCTGTTGCCCAACTGCACGAGGACGGCTAAGGTTTACCCGTCTATGATCATTCGGTCGAAAGCCCCCTTGATAAATTTCTTTATGACAACAAGTAATATTCATTAGCTGCCCTCCCCTAGCTGTATCTCTGACCAGCAACGCCGCTCGCTGGATACGTGCCATCACCACAGACCGCTACGCATCTTGAAGAAGAGTGCTAAACCATTGAGCCCGTATCACGCGCCTCTCCGTCTTGTGACTAGTTGCGCCGTTATGATATGATATGGTACAGCACTGTGAACCCTATGGCGAGCGGCTCTTCGCTTAGCAGGAACAGAGCCGCACGAAGTGTTTGCGTTGCCGCTGACAACGGCTGAGTGACCGGAGCTGACGAAAGGGGAAAAGGTAGATTGGCTTCGCTTCATTACTCAGGGGCTATCTCACTGTCAGCGCTGAGGATGGGATTCTTAAAAATATATGTTTTTCTCTCGGATCCACGGAAACTTATACTAAAAGCATCCAGGGACATATCCGAGCTCACACGGGGACCGAATATTATGTAGGCGGTACCATTATAGCTGTAAAATTCACGTGTAGTCGGGTGCTGATGGTCGACTATTTTCAGGACGTAGGATTTGGCGGCGGCGTCTATAACTACCTATATCGAGTGTCGATCCCACACATATACGCAGCATGTCCTGGGTCATTGAAGTGAAGGAGATCCTAGCTGCAAATTTTAGCTGGAGCCCTCTTGCGCCGCAACGGTAGTATTTTCCGGTTCATCATGACATCCGGTGACGCTATGACGACCTTCATTTCCAATTTCTCCTTCACTTTTTCATCGTTTAACCAGTCCGGGTCCGGATACGGACACTCTAGGAATCGATCGTATTAGCAGCTGACAATAAGGGTATCAGGGGAAAATGCCGGAAGTAAAAGAGACTGAAACAGAGTGGCCAAGGTGGCATTCCTGTCGCAGGACACTAGAATACTGGAAACACACACCATCTTCCCTGTCGTACCAAAGGTCTCTGAATTCCTTGGCGGTATAGTAAGAGGTATAGTTCACTTGGCGAGGGTAATTCTGTCGAAATAGAGCAATGTCGTGCCCGGAGTCGTGTAAAGCCCTATCCCAGATATCTTCGAGCATACTACCGCCTTTCTCTTTTCCAGGCCACGTATACTTATTGTCATAGACAAGCTCGCTAACTGACACCCCTTCATTATCACGTGCGTAAGGATCGGCTCCGTTCTCGAGCAGCAGCGAGATGATTTTCATATAGGGCCGCACGGGATCAAAGAACGGGTCTACGTTTAATACACAGAGGTGTAGACACGTACACCCCCAGGCATCGCGAGCCGAAATATCCGCACCCAGTTTTAGAATCGTAGAGAAGCGCTCTTGACCGAAACAAAGCGAATTGGTAGCCGAACACGCTTCGAAAAGGAGTTCGGTGGCTGCGGATCGACGGTTGCTGGTGTGGTCTTTGAGATAACAGTCCCAGATCGACTTGATCGATTGCTGTGATTGTCTCAGTCTAAGGGACTTTCATAAACTCCTAGAGAGAACTTACATAATCACCTCGGCTAGCTATTTTCTTGAGGAGTGTATTGCCGTTAACTTCAACACTCGGATCGGCACCCGCTTCTAACAAAAGTTTCTGGCACGGGCTCAGTGTGTAACGACTATTATAAGATCTCACAAATTGAAAGGCTAAAGCATTACTGTGGATAATGAGTTGTTAGATTATCGCAGTTGTATCGTTGATATCAATCAACTGTGTCGAAGTGTGAAATGGACAAGAGCTTTAAAGACATACGCTGTAGATGATGGCATCAGAGTACTTCCAGTCACACCCCGATCGCTGGCAATGTGATCCAAGTCCAAAGTATTCGCGGATAGCAAATACTTGCATACTTCTGGCGCTGTGGTGGAATACTGTATATGGTTTCATTACCATGCTGAAAAGAACATGTCACAGATGCATACTTACCATCAAAAGGTTTGCTCCAAATTCATCGTGGTCACGGAGTGAGGCCTCGCCGTTCTGCAACATCGCTCGAAATTCTTCTAAACGGTCTTCCTGAACCACTTTAAATACTGGAGAGTTTGCTGGAAGGATTCTATTCACATCCAGTCGCGAAATCGTCAGCGTAGCTGCTGCCCACCCACTCCTTTCGAGAGTAGATGCCACGATCATGTTGAATTTCTTCGGGTCGTATGGCATGAATGTAGCCGTCATCACATGATCAAAATACGTCGTATTCCGGTACTTAGGGTCTTTCACTACCCTTGGCAACGCTCGAGTCCGTTCCGCAAACCTAAGTGAGAGAGACCCAAAATCTTCGATTTGAATCTCAGCGTAGGTCTGCTTCTGCGTTATGGCCATATCATTCCCGTTCTTCTGTAGTCCTATGTCAACATTAGCATGCAAGGAAGTGAAAATGCCACACTATTTTGCGCTTCTTACCCTCTGCATTGACGGCAAGTTGCACCTGGCCGAAGGCTTGGTTGAAGCGCCTGATATTACTCCGAAGTACCGTGGGGGTCCCCCTACGAGTTTGTTGGTTTGCGTGGCCGTACTTCCGCGCTAGGTTCAGCAATGTCTGTAAGTTTTCGATGATATCCTCCGCCTCCGGGTCGTTCTCTTCGTCAGTATCAAATGTGCAATTTTTTAGCCTGACCAAGTCACTTAATCGCACGATGGTGCTTAATAAATCATGATTCAGGCCAAGCTCCTCCTGGATATTTTGTGGTGTGCCTTTCACTCTATCCAGGCTGTCGTGATCGTCCGTCGTGCGGCTAATCTTCTGCTCTTGGCGATTGCTTTCGCGAGCTATAATAATAATAATAATAATAATAATAATAAAAAATAAAAAATAAAAAATAAAAAAATACTACAGTAGTACTAGTAGTAATACTACACTGTAGTACCAATACTACTTACTAATTTTGCAACCCTGGGTAGGCATTATGATGGCTTGGGGAACGTCCAGAGGCCAACCAGTCAGTAGTGCTCAGTACTCGCTGAAAACTCAATCTTGAAGCAACTTTATGGTAAGTTAGGGAACACTCAGGACTCAACCCCTTAGAGAAAGCAGAGAAGTGTTTGCCTGGATACCCACCCCACATCCAACTTACAAACTCTTGTCAGCCATCTCTTCCCACATCCCCCCACATCCCCATCATCCTCCAACCTCCCACAACACACATTCCGCAGAAAGCCAGTGAGCAAAGGTAAGAGACCATATCTTAAGGATGTATTTTATTGCGCCTTGACCTTGAAGCCTCATCGAAACTCCCCTCCATGATATTCGCTAGCATCTTCCCTCTCATAGATGGCGAGCCAGGTCCCATCACCCCAACGCCCCCAAAGCAAGGCAGTCAAGGATGCCGGTTCCAAGAAGGAAGTCGATCAACGCCCTCTACACTGGACAGAGGAGCCCCAACAAGCCCGGTCAAACCAAAGACCAGGACACCAAAACTCCCGATTCCGACGACGAAGACCGCGCCCTAGAATGGGCAACCCGTATCCCATCGATAAAAGAGGGGGAGACAGTGACTTGGAGTGCGCAGCAGTTGGCGGAAGGCCTTCCCCTACGCAAGGACGTCAAGGGTCTTCGTTCCACTACCCCTCCTGACTTTATGTCACGAGTTCAAACCTACAACCTCCCTGAAGCTGCTGTGGCTACGGCAGAGAACCCAGCTCGCGCCATTGGAACTGGTAATCTTAGCGACTCCTTGCGAGCCAATGCAGCCGGCGTGCTTTCTACCCTCGCATACTCAGGACACATGGATAACCACAAACGCGACCTAAAGGATGACATTGTTGAGTATAGCGATGAGGAGTGAAGGAAGGCGAAGATAGGCAAAAGGGAGATGATGGGATAGGATGGGATAACAGCTGAACTATTCTGATACTCTGAATACAATCGTGCAATGATACGGAACTTGATTTCTTGATTGCGATTCCACCTCCCCATTGATATTGAAGGCATAACGACATCTTCACGTTGTAACCCTGTTTCCACATGTCTAAGGATGTTTAATGTAAGAGGCCTCGGGATTTAGAGTCACGACACCCCCAATGGGGTGGTACCGGACAGCTTTATACTTGCAGTACTGACAGTAGTTTTCAAACTCATGGTAAATAGTGAATGTTGAGTTCTCCCGTCCCTACCATCAGCTGACGCGAACCCTGGCATGAATAATAGAGGAACAACGGCCATAACTCAGTCGCCTACAATGAGATGGGCACAGAAACTGGAGTAATGAGAAATATCACAGTATTATTACCTAATTGGAACAAGAAAAAATCAACAAATATCTTGACATCTTAATATTCTGGATCAGAGTAGTAGAGCTGGGTCAGCCGGGGAGTTGACATGTAAAGCTACATAAAAGTCCTTTGTCAGCCTACTTGCAATATTAATTGCAAATCTTACTCTACAAAGCCGCTTGATACATGAGAATAATTATAAAAAAATAAAAAATATTCTGATATATTACTCTTCTTGATAGGAATAGCAGAACGTCGTCAGCCGGGCAGTTCTCATATAAAAACCACGCAAAAGCCGTTTGTCAGCCCACCCGCTGTATAAACTGCAAGTCTCATTCAACCAAGCTGTTTGATAAATCAGAATGGTCAATTAAAAATAACAAAAATTCTATCATATTCATTTCTTGATCAGTAGTTGAGGAACAGGGTTAGCCTATTAGTCCCTATACTTGTGCTATATAAAAACTCATCGTTAGCCCGCCAACCATAGAAATTGCATATGTATCTCAATCAGAAGGCTGAACATACTAAAATAATCAGTAGAAAATAATGAAAATTTTGATATATCCAGGTAACAGATAAGCGCAGTAGAAGAGGGTGAGCCCGACAGTCCCTATATAATAGCCGTATTAAAACACATCGTCAGCCCACACGTGATATAAATCGCAATTATGACTTGATAAACGGGCTCGATAGGTTCAAATGATGAGCCAAAATTAGGAAAAATTCCAATGTACTCATCTTCCAGGTACAGGTGGTGGAATAGGGCCAGCCCACTTATCCCTATGTAAAGGCTATATAAAAATGCATTGTCAGCCCACTTGCTCTAGAAATTACATATGAGGCCTAATCCTGGGCATCAATGCCTTGAAATGATCAGGGGAAAATAAGAAAAATTCTGGTATATTTATCTTGCAGATAATCCTTGTATAAAGAGTATAGCAAACGCGGGCACGCCGGGGATGGTTTCTTGAAAGACATCGCATAAGTGGCTATCTTGAATGATATCTTACACTTCCAAGCACCTATACTATTTAAAATATGATATAAATTCAAGTTAAATGTTGAATGTCCATTTTTACCTGTATCCAGTACTCACCAGACGACATGATAGCTCGACGCCTCAACAGCGAAGATGAGTCTAGTGTATGAACAACCTGAGTGTACATACGCAGACCTAAGAGCATCCCGGTAAATTCATCAGGTCGCTACAAGAATGTCGTCAAGCCGCTATACCTATGAGATAATAAATTTGGGGCTGTACTATGGTCTGCCGTTTGGTGAGAAATATCTATGCACTTTACAGTGCGCTGCCTTCCTATGTAGACAGTGCACAACGATTACAGTTCTCCAGATGAGCCAGACACTATTAATAAAATGACTAGTAGCTGGGACGACGCTAGATATTACTTGAGAGGGCAATAAAGTCATCAAACTATTTCAGCCGCGACCGACGTCGATACTACACGCCGTAATTAGTTGAATATTATGTCAATTGGGCATTACAGATGGCATGAGAACATCGTCAACGCCTTCCGCGATTTGAATGCGGTAGCTGCTGTCGCTCACACCCCCCTTCCGTGTCTATGAGAACGAGGGCGTGACTGCGGATATCGAAAGCCTAGACATCATTGGTTGCTGCAGGGGTTACCGAGAGCATCCTCAGATTGGGAAAGTAATTAAATGAGATATCCAAGAGAACAGCGAGAATTTCTCTGTTGCTGTTTCGCCCTACACATCTAACAGCGTCATGATAGAAGTCGTATTAACATTGTTCTAATACCTCTTCCACCTAGTTGCAGGTAGTCAATGTGCTGTATCTAGGGTGACCTTTTGCAGTGCCCTTAGACAGCAACAAAGATAGGCCACAGATATAGCCCATTCTCTACCACCGCGCTCACTTGTTTGCATCTTCTCAACTCTTGCGATATCCACCTCCTCGTTGCCAACTAGATTCTCACGATTTTTCGTCAAGATCAAGCGAGCAAAGGTATATAGGCAGCTATGTTGAGAGACTTTCTCTTACATACATACGTCCTAATTCCTCAAAGGCCTCGTGATCATGGTATTTACTAACATCCGCATTTCACAGATGGTGAGACGACATCTCCCAGCAAGACGCCACCCCAGTAGCGTCAACAGATCTGTTGGGCATTTGGGCGCCAACTACGAAGCCAACAGAAACCTGTTCATCCAAGGGTTAGGTACCCTTCCCGGCCCCATTCAAAACCATGTTGCTCCCCTTGCCGCCCGGGCGGGCTATATTACTCAGCAAGGCTATATAAAAATGAAAGGGACGCACCCCCCAAAGACCTGGGACGGCGTCCTCGCCCTGCTACCCAGACCCATACCGGCTATTCTTGGAGACCGCGCCTTCATTTCCCGCATCCGATCATAACTACTGGGCCATGTGGAGGACTCTCTATCGCCTGCGCAATTGTTTCCCCACGGACATCATCGGCGCCAAGAATCAACTCAAATATGCCGAGGAGGTAGACGTCGGGGGTGGGATCATGAAGCCCAACCCCAGATGGTCGCCGCGCTTTTGCCACCAGCTGACGCAGCTGGCCCTGGGTTCCCCTTGTGGCGCCAACATGGGAATGTTGGCACTGCTCATTCGATACACGGTGGCTGATCGCCTAGATGATCGGAGAAAGATGTCTTTCGAGGGTCATAAGACCAAGGACGGATTCTTTGCCGACCTTGGCGCGCTGGTTCAGCGCGAGAACGACACTCGGTCCCTCCGAGACTTACATGCGCAAGTGCGTCGAGACTAGAAAGCCGAGGGACTTTGTCTCCCCTGGGTCTCAAACGTTATGCTCTCTGTCGAGGAGCTGAACAACTCGGGTCGCTCTGCGCAGCCAACGATGCCCACACTAGGGGAGGACTTTCCAGAGTATCCTATAGTTAGGCCCGACCTGATACGGCTAACCAAAGCCTGTAACATGACCGGAGACCTTGGGTATGCCCCCCTCGAGACGATTGAGCAGCGTGCTGCGTTCATCAACCAAGGTCGGACAAGACAAGATTCGCTCGAAACCGACAACTATAACCAACTCAACGCCCTCCGCATCCCCCTCTTGGCGGAAGAAGAACGCTTCAAAGCGAAGCGTGTTCTTCTTCAGAACAGCCTTGGCCATGACCATGCCTACGATGATGGCCCAATGATAAACGACGAGTACGATGAGTATGCCGATGACGTTGACGACGATTCCAGGGAAGCCTCTTTAGGAGAGCACCGCCAGGGTGAGGATGAAGACGGGGTCATGCAAGATGACCAAGGCGACAACTCAATGAGAGACGAGATTGAAAACATTCTCGATACAGACATATTTAGTTATGAGAGCGAGGACTAGTAGATGGATACCATACTTGGAAAGGCGTTGGCCCAAGACAACCGACCCAAGGATCATGAGCAGCTAGGTAGTTGTCTGTAGAAAATAGGAATGCTACTATCCATATTATGTGGCGTCTGCGTAGGCTATGTCCATGACACAGTTCCTGTTATCAAGCTATATTATGAGGCTAGTCTGCGTGATCATAATAAGACACCTTCACACTGTCATAGTAGAGACGAAAGACAAGTCAATCTTAAGTCATGGAATCGTCAAAGTACCCTCGAATTATACTAGTAGGTGGCCTTTCTAAATCCCCAGGCCTAGTTATCCTACTTCTTAGTCCCTATATCGTCCAAGGGTCTCATCTTCCTCTTGCTCCTGCTCCTGCCCCTCCACTTCCTATTTGTGCCCGACGGCTTACTTCATCATTCACTTGGTGGTCGCTCTGATGGGGTTGCTCGTCCTTACTTTCGGCCTTAGAATCACCTCCGGTGGCTTGTAGGGCTGGCTGAGTCATTTGGGGTAATGGTTGGGTTTCTAGTCTCGCCACATTTTGTTGGTGTGCGCGTGTTGATGCTCACGTTGCCTGTGCTCTTCGTGGCGGCGGCTGGATCAAAGGGAGGCCCAAATTGAGCCTAAATTTTGTGATGTGGGGTTTCCTATAGGATATAATTCTGTCTTGCTATCAAGACATTTAGCAACCTGGACGCATCAACTTCCTCTTCTCCTTTTGCCTCCGCCTCTCCAAGAGCCAACAACAGCTCATCTCGAACCTACTCCAACTCCTCAACCTTGAGGGTTGAAATTTCTTCACGTCCTTCCATCTCCCCTAACCGATAGACTTGGTCCTCGCCCATTGAAGGGCGTCTTCCCGGTCCCGGAGGGCCCTATCTCGTTCCGCCTCTAGGGCTTGGCGTTCGACAGTCCAACGGTCTGCTGACGCTCTAATCGCGGCCAATTCACCCCCGTGATCCAAGGCTGATCTCACTAGCTGAATTGCTCAAATGGTCAAGACATTTCCAGATTGCCTAGAGACGTTCCCGTAGACAGGCTAAAATTGGCAAGCCTCTCTTCGATCGAGACCATCTTGTTATCCAAACGAGCACCTAGTTCCTCCTGTGCCGCCTTAGACGTTTCGACCTCCTTTCTCTTCTCGTCGAGCTGCTTCGTGTCAGCTTCCAACTGGCGTCGGATGCTGTTCAGAGCAACCCTATCCTCCTCGAGCTTCCTCTCGGCTATCCCCAGCTCTTTCTTGCCGGTCTCTAGCGCGACCTTATCAGCAGTCAACCTAATAGTGTCAGCCGTGAGTCTGGCGCGTACCTCCTCTACCTCCTTCTTCTCCGCATCTAAACTCGAGCTCGCGGCTGTGAGAGACCTCTGGCCAGTCTCTAACTGGTCCTTTTGGTCCCTCAACAGCTCCTTCTCGGTCATCAGTCTACCGTTCTCGGCGTCTAACCGACTCTTCTCTGTGGCCAGAGTCATCTGCTCTGTCACCAATGTCTCCTTGTCAGCGACGAGTCTCTCCTTTCCCCTTACGAGTTCTTCCTGGGCCTGCATCAGCTCTCCTTGTCCTTGCGCCAATGCTTCGTTACCCTCCCGGAGCGCCACTTGCTCACCGCCCACAGTATGTCTTGGATCCTTGCAGACATTCTCAAAAAAGCGTCACCAAGACCCGAATCTGTGTATTAGTACTATTATCTTTAGGGGCCTCTTCCATCGCTGCCAGCTTATCTGCTCGCCATTGAATCCTGTGTCGTAGCCCATCGACTCCCAACATCAACTGTCTGGCGTTGTTATTACTCCTTGTCACGTCACGTCACTATACGATAGGTAGGTAATTAAGTGATATATAAAACGAGACGATGGTAATGATATTGACGATGATTGACTGACCGACTGACTGACTGACTGAGTACGATTGATGAATCTATTACACTCGAACGAGCAGCGATAAGATTCTCGTCCTAGGTACCTAATCAGACAGCACTAAAGCCGACAGCGTCTTGCAGCGACATATGTGGCAGTCGCATCCCTCTGAATCTCATTTTGGGAAAGCATGACGATACGCGACGTGAAATGGCCGACATAGAGGGAAAGCACGATAGCACAGAGAAGGAGTAGACTGTTATGTGCATAAGTAGGTGTCTTAGAATTACTGGAGACTGAAGTCTAATTAACTTGGCGAAATAATTTAATGAAAAGAAAAAAAGAAGGGCAACAAGTCTCTCATATCAAGTGATTAATGGTCTATCTAGCGGAATCTTATTCATGGTACTCGTGAGGCAAGACAGCTTCTTACGATGACCGTGTAAAATCGCTTCCTGTTCACCTTGGAAAGAGCCGCTCGACCTGCATATGCAGGCTAATGCAAGGGGAGATTGCGACACATGCGGCAAAGACCTTGAGCTCCGAGCCCTATAATCGGGTACGAGTGCGCTATAACCACCGTGGAGGCAGCATAAGGATTTCCGTCTGCAACCCGATCTCTCGAACCATCTTCTCTACTATCATCCTGTCGTTTTACTACCGTATCTCATTCAATTGAACACATTACTATTTGTTTCTAATTCAATTGTGACGAGATGGATTCGGAAATGGTGCAGAGTGCGCGACGAGCCGTCATGTCTCAAGAGATCCGGGACCTTGTGAAGATGGTGGACGATGGAGAATCAATGAGCGACATTTACGACAAGCTCGTTGCAGGCCCCCTTATAAGATTCATTGAATACAAGGCGTGATTCAGGGATGAGGAAAGGAGTATGAAAGATCTCCCCCATAGTCCGTCGCGAAAGCTGCTGCGCTGCTTGCTGTTGAACAACCTGGGACCAGACTTTGTACGACAGATCGATGGTCTCGAGGAAGAACTGGGAGCACAATGTGTATGACACAGACGGTCCTGGGGCTTACGTGATGTTTTCCTACGTCCTAGATTGTGAGGGGAGGTGGTTATGCAAGAAAGAGGTAGAGGACTTGATTGACATGTTGAAGGACTATTGTTACGCCATCGACATCTACGAGAGGCAGCGACAGAGCGATGCGTATGGGGTCAGCCAGTTGAGCAGAGTGCAGCAGGGCATATTGAAGAAGGCAATAAAGATCGACCGCGCCGCGAAACCAGCGTCCCCGCCGTGACCGCCGACGAATGAGGAACCCGGGCAGTTCCAGCCTTATTTCTTGAGCGATTTGACGGGGGCTGGGAATATCGAGGCAATGGTCAAGATGTTGCGGCGACGGTATACCAGTGTCAGTCGCCCCTGATGGTCGGGAATTCAGGCAACATGTCGAGACGCACCCCCGATCACTTTCCCGACAACTCGATGCACAGCACGCCCAAGGTATGGGCTCTAATGCTCTCATGTATGTGGATGATGGGGATTCGGTATGAGGTGCAGGTCGTGCCTCTGTTCCGGGCATGGTAGGATGGGAAACAGGTCAATGCTGCCGAGGTGTTGGGGACGGTTCTGGCGGGTTCGATGATTTCGGTGGCTGGCCTGAACGTCAAGCAGCCCGGGATACGACCTATTGACCTTAAAGTGAGTCAGAATAGGTACGAGAACGGTGAGATGTAGGTCTTGGCTGCGAAGCCTTGGCTTAGGGAGAACCTCAAGTTGTCTACCCTCCGCAAACAAGAGAATAGACGGATTACAGACGAGCTCGAGTCTAGCAAGGAGGAGTTAAAGAGGCTTCAGGAAGACGAAGCTGACTTGAGGGACAAAGTGAAAAGGCGTAAGGGGAATATTGCTGTGCAAAAGGAGAGGTTTGACTTGCTGGTGACCAAGATACGAGCCAAGATTGAGAACGGCCAGCGCGTACTGGATGATCCGAAGCGGGAGGAGCAGGAAGAAGAGGCGTATGAATATAGGGATTCTGCTACCGAGGGCTTTATAAGAAAGGATCTCTAACCTCTACCGGGAGAACCAGAAGGATATGCGACGCTATTACGAGCGCGTGATACGGAGGCACAATTACCATGGGAAACATGGAGTTGACGGGTGTCTGTAGTACTAGATAAGCTTTCAATCGATAAAAGGGGTTTAACATAACAAAGTTCAAAAGTCGTGGCATGGATTGTGGCAGGGTTATCTCTCACAATACCATCCCAAGACGACTATTTTGCCATGTTATTGTGATGATGCTTCTCAACTCGGCTTCATCTATTAACGCTTTTGTGATTACAGGGCAATTGTAGTGGAGGCCTTCAGCGTGCCGCCCACTAAAACCTCGAAGTTAGGGAGCCTCCCCCGCACTCGATAATTCCGCCTCTACTTGTGCCTACCTACCTGTGATGAATTGAACAGTGGCCTTTCTATCCTCAGGAGTCTGGTAACGCCTGTACTCATACGTGCTTCAAAGAAGATATTTCCCATCTTCAAGATTTAGGCTTGTATGATGCCACTTATTATTTAGTATAGGTGGGACTTATGAAGCTTTTCCCGTGTATTATACCTGACCTCGCTACCCACTCGTATTATCATTAACCCCTCAGACTACCACCTAACGCCTCAAATTTATTACAGGCCTTTACTCGCATAGTAATGTCATTCACCGCAGTGCTGAGATATCGCATCACTACTTTTAATGGCTACTTGAGTAACGATATATCACATCGAGACTCCCATGTCTGTACGTCAACTGAGCTTATCACCGCATACATTACGTCTTAGCAGAAAATGATTAGCAAGTTATACACCTGGCCAAAGCGGTGCATCCGCTCTATTCTCCACTGATGGGACGTCCAATCATATTTCTACCGACTTCTTAAAATGGCAAGTGTCGCAGGCGGCTCCGAATGCTAAGTGTGTCTCAGCGGCTCGCTGAGTCTGCGTCTGGTTCGGGGTGTGGAGGACGACGGCGGTAGTTATTCAGTCTGCCACAACGTCTTTGTGAGGCTTGTGCGCAAACACACTGACACTCGGAAGAGCCGCCTTAACCCGTATTCGTCCGGGTGTCCATCTCTTCGCTCACAAATGACGCTCTTCGGGCAGCTAACCCCAGGAGGGCTAGACCACCTCTTGGAGAATGGAATCGTCGGAGGGGGTGACGATGGAAGCACGAGCTACGACTCTGATAAACTGACTATCTCAAGAAACCATTAAGGAGTCAACTTACCAAGCGACACTCCTGCGTGTGGTGACCAGTATCTTTTGGCCGGGCTTAGGTAAAAACGTAGCTCGAACCCTTTCTATAAACAGGTAGCCAGTTTCACCCGGCCAGCCTACGAAGAAATTGTTGTCGTTAGCCGTGTTAGATTTGATGCTTTCGGTAGCACTTTGATTGATTGATGTGCCACTTGGTCTTCATGGCGCCGCCGCGTTACCGTGAGCAGTCTCCTCTATGGCCGCGCCCTCCCTGGCACCCTCAGACCCCATTGAGTTTTCAAGTATTCAAGACAATGATAATGGGTCCTAATGTAGTAAGATTTGTAACGATTTATATAGTTGTCTAGTATGTGGTTACGGTTGCGATTGAGTGAGAGTGAGCGAGATAGTGAGGTGGTGATCGTGCATCTGATGCCTCTGGACGGCTACCTTGATGGTTCGATCCGAAGAGTCGACAGGAATAGAAAGTCATGATTATGTGAGTTTGGATTACAGCTATCTCTAGACAGACATTGTCGAAGCGGGAATCAGTTGACGTGAAGTGAGAACTGTTCAAGGAGAATGTCGACGAGGTACTTAATCAGGTACACATATAGTGAACCTTAGAAGTGTCACAGCTGATAGGCCGCCTAATTATACACACCAACCATAACACCTGTAGAACCCCACAGCATCCCGGTCACATATCCGCGCCCATTGTCAGTCGCATCGAGAGTTACACATCTAGAACACAACTTTATTGCCTCGTCCTATATACGCTGTGGTCTTAAATACCAATCACCTTAGAACTATATCACTATGCTCTTAGGGTCTTTACCTTAGCCTTATGTTTATTCCCTTTTTGGGGGGGTTATTAGGTGTGGTTATAAGCTGGTTATACTCTGACTATAGCGGTTAAGCTGTGATTAAGCAAAACCTCCGGATCACGACCACCCCCCCTCACCCCTCTCATATCTAAGACTACTAACAGGTTTGTTCTGTTCAGCATTCACCGATTTAATACCACCGTTTCTACCAGATTGTGAATTCCTCTATGCCCAATATTGTCATGATCCTCAGATCAAGTATGATGCGATGACTATATAACCTGACCTAGGCTGAATGGTTCCGACAACAATGCAATTCCGTCGGTACAATCATCATATGTCGGTGACCAAGTAATAATCCGATTCGCCGAATGATGAACGCTGGAGCAATGACGCGGCAGATAAGCCTGACACTTCACAAGACACTCTCATCCCACACGGTGATGACGACCTTATGCGACCTAGATGATTGCCTCTGCTCCGTTCTCCAGATATCTGCAGTCTACGGCAAATGATTCTGACTATATTTCAACAGACGATACCATGGCCGTGTCCGCCTTCCTTGAGATTAGTTTTAGCCTATGGGCATAAATGGCGCCAGCATGCCAACGAGGGAGGAGCAGGTCCGATAGTCATAGGCTGATCTTCCTTGGTTGTCTAGGATCGCTAACATATTCGCGACAAGCAGTACAATACCTGACCTCCGACAAGGCTGCCGACCGAGATGGTTATGCGAGATACCCCCAAACTCGACCACGATGCGACTGATGCGACCGGGGATGCTGTGGGGGATCCACAGGGGAATCTACAGGGGACAGCCCTGTTATAGTTAGCATGTCTCGGGTAGATGCGATCCCCCCGCCGATCGGTACCTAGCCCACTATAATTAGGCGACTCATCACCTGTGACACTTCCAAGGTCCTTACTACCTAGGTCTACTACCTACGTGCCGTATATACCTCGTCGACCTTCTCTTTGAACAACTCCTGATTCATGTCAACTGATTCTAGCTTTGAGACTCGCTGCCCAGAGATAGATTTCGTTTGAACTCATATAATTATGACTTTCTATTACTGTCGACTTCTCGAACGAAATCGTCGACACCAGATACATCCTCACTCACCCTTACTCAATCGCAGCCACCAGGGCCTACTATTCGACTATACAATTTAGCACAAACCGTAATACAGTGTCCGCCATCTATTTCTCCAATTTAACATTACTCACCAAATCAATGGAATCCACAGGTATGGCCAGAGAGGAGGCCGCTCATGATAACGCAGCGGCGCCAGAAGGACCAGGTGGCACTATCCTTACTAAGACATAGCGAGGGCAAGCCTATGGAAAGCATCAAGTCGATATGTGTTGAGGAGCTACCCCCAGAGGGACCAGACACCTACTCTCCACATCTCTTACTATGTGACATCCGATTTGCAGTCATTTGTGTCTAATAAGCGCTTATAATAACTATACGCCGAAATGAACATATGGAGCCCATCCTGCGGGCGGCAATGATCTGTCTTCGTCATCATCCTCGGGTATGACATCTCTTTCATCTTTAGCAACCTCATGGTTCCTTGTGACAGTATATACCTTGTCCGTCTCTGACTCTATTCGCTGGTTTTCTCCGCGATGAGCTTTACTGCCCCTGCATAGCCAATCGTCTCTCATTCGCCTAGCGGCAATGTGTAGCGCTTTAGATACCGACTCGTCTACCATCCCTCCGCTAATAATTTCCTCATAGATAATTTTCCCCATGCTCAGACATACGTTATCCTTGACTTCCCATAGCGTGCCTATGATATGACGAAACCCCGCTAGTTGGAACCCTCTGATCAGGTGGATACTTTCATCGAAAAACCTCTGGTCTCTGACGCGACCGGTCCCGCAGGCCGAAAGATAGGCTAGGAACGGAGCATCGCTATTGATATTAGTTTCCAGTAATGCTGCGACCGTGAGAGGATCAGTCCAAGCATCCTCGAGGACTAAATGGCTTCGGGATGGATCGTTTGAATCTGTATAAGCATGACCCGCGAAATGAAAGATACTAGTGTTGGCAAGGTGCGCTAGAACATCTTCTTTCCGTCGCCTTGGCTCAACAACTTCAAATTGTTTGGTCATGGATAGTTGCCCCTTGACAACAGAAACCTCTTTAGGGGCGAAAGGAAGTGTACTACAACCCGAAGTATGTTCCATAGCGATAAGTGTTGCTTTTGCCGGGGAATCCGAGCTCCGCCTTTTTATCTCGCGTCTACGGCTGTGAATGAGAGCCTTGACTGACGAGCTGTACGATGATATAACTCGATCAAGTACTGTCTTACCTTCTCGTGGTTGGTGGTAGCCAGCCGCATGCATAGGGAAGTTGCTGAGTTGCCCTGTGAGCACCCACCAGACTCGTGGCCAGATGTTCAGTAGCGGTGGTGAATGGATCCCAAGGGCGTCCAAAATTGGCCCTGCGGCAACATCCCACAGCCATTCGAGTACTTGGCGGTTATCGAGTCTCGGGCTCTTGGTCAGCTTTCCTATATCGCTAAAGGTGAGGCGAGGAAGAGGGAGAAGTCGTATACGATCTGGGTTTATTATTATTGCGTCACATCGCCAAATGCTCGCATTCATTACCACGATGGGACCATTTATAGCAGCGGCTTTATACTCGTCTTCCCTTGGAGACAGAAGGAAGTCTTCGAAGCCTGGTTGTTTCCGAATATCCAAAACCAACTTGTCAAAGTCTGCTCCAGCCTCGTACCGCTGTGTCGCTCGATCTCCGCTAGCAGGCATAAAGTCTAGTTCCACTTGTGATGCGTGAAAGTGTGACAAGGGCAGGTTCATCTTCTCTCGGAGGGAAATGAACTGCTCTGCTAAATACGGATGTCTCTGACGAAGGCTCAGGACATCAGTCCTCATTTCTTCGAGATACGAAGCAATGATACCACGGCCTATCTCGAGGAAATTGAGAGCAGATAATGGGGCTTGTCCCGACTGTACTGCTATGGCTGAAATATCCGAGGCCAGCCCACCCAATTCCTGGACATTATATTGCTTATCTGAATTCTGAAGATACCGTGACGTGAGCTTTGGAATAAGAGAGATAACTGTTTCCGAGACCTTGTATGCGGCTTGCCAATCTTTTCTGAGTGAGTAACAACGGAGTAGATTCCGGCCAGCAAATATTCTAAAACTCATAGAGCTGCGTGTGGTATGGAGACATTCTTGATAGTAGGAGGTAGCGTTGAGAATATCTATATCGCTTCCTCTTAGTTTGTATCTTGTCTCGTGAAACGATGCGAGCGCTGAAACCACCATTGGCCGCTCATTATCCGAACAATTCTTAACGGCGATGCATGCCCATTTGATGGCATTATCAAGGTCAACCTCTCGTCGGAAGGCGAAGAATCTTTCATATAAGAGTTCGCTATACCGGTATAGTAATTGACTCCTACCCTGACCCTCATCGAAAAATCCCATACAGGAGGTGACGGTTCGGATAGCCTCATCGAAATCAGAAGCTAACCCAGTTACTTTGAATTTGACAAAATAAAGATCCGCCATAACTAATATCGCCTTTTTACGGTCCGGGTCGCGCTCTCGGATGGAAGCCATAACCTCGCCTGAGATTCGAATGCCCTTGTTAGCATCTCTCAAGGCTCCTGTGACTAAAAACTTCTCATAATAGAGCTCTGCAAGTAACACGAGACGTGCTGCATGCTCGTGAGAGCGGTACAATGAGTTATAATAGGGGTCACCCAGATCCACATTAGGGTATTTTCCAACAGGAGGACGGATAACCCCTCTGGAAACCCATTGAATGGCCTCTTCGAGAATAGGAAAATGCCTTGTTCTGTGATATTTGCGCCCGAGTAGATCTCCTATAAATGCCAAGTTCTCTGGAGTATTGGATGCATCATCCCTTCGATGTATTTCCTTGCGCAAAATATCGATAGCAGCTTCCAGGTCGGCTGTTGCACCTGTGCTGGAAAATCGGGCGGAGAATATATGGCAGTAATGACTTAGCCACTTATTTCTGTCCGGATGCGACTGAAATACTGAGTCTGGATCGAGGAGTTCACGCATGATACTAGCACTCGCATGAAGATCTCCTATCTTCCTCGCTTCCTTCGCTTGTGCATAAAGAAGTGACCCCAGTGCCTCTGCTCTTTCGGCATGATCCTTGTGCGAGTTTAATGGGGTTATGGCAAGCACTTTCCGAGCTACCATAATAGCATCGTCTCGATCACCATTCAACTTCAAAAAGCCCCTGAGGTTATCAAGTCGTTCCATCGTGCTAGCTTGATCATCTGGTGCGTTTTGAAGGGCGTCGCGTATTGTCGAAATAGACTCTTTTACCCAGGTTGATCTGTCTCTTCGGAAAATAGATTCCAGTGCAAACTGTTCCCGCGAACAGGCGCTTTGGTCGTACCCCAATACCTGCCCACACGGACACGATTCCTGTTTTGATATCCTAACAGCCTCGTCGAGGTCGTATATATTCTTCGTCACCTTGAATCTTTGCCCAAGAAGTTCTAAAAGTTTTGGACTCCAAAGATGACGGAATTTGTGACTCTGGTCACTAATATCCACCAACATTTTTGCTTGCTCAATAGCCTTCTCAAGGTCTTCAAATGTTTCAGTGAAAGTCCACTTCGTGTAACACAGATCACTAAGTTTTTTCATGTGTTCGAGGTTTGAAGGACATTCTTGATTGGCTTGGACATGGGTTCGTAAAGCCTGGAGCGCTTTCTCGAGCTCGGACAAATTAACATCGCTAAAAAACTCTCCATGAAGGTGGAATCCAAAGTCGTCCGAGTTAAGTCCCGGGTATAGATCTTCGGGGGTATTGAGATCATCTGGGCTGCCAATCAGAATCCCAAGGCCTCCCAGCCACTCTGCTTGGCGCATGGTGATAACTGCTCGTACGTATATTTCTGTTGGGAACTGGTTTATTCTCGCCGATGTTAGTTTTATCTGACTGTAATAAAGCTTAAGTCTAACAGCTATGAATGAGAATCGATCAGCTCATTTCGGTGGTGAATTTTTGGCAGCGGGGTAATGAATTGCATATCTACATCTATTGCTGACAAAGGACTAAGAGGGCAGGGACCATGCCCAATATGGTTTTAATAAATAGCTTGATTAGCGAGTGCCACTTTCAGGAATAATATAGAAGGTGTAGGTGGTTAAATTGGTGGGCTTGGTGCTCCAATTATTCTTTTATACCCATGATTCGGTTTTAACCCCCAATAGTACCTTGACAGCGGGAGAATTGTAAGGCAGCTTGTAGGCAGCGTTGACTGACTCGCCCCCCGCCCAAATAGGCTGTGGCTGAGCGCAGGCTGTGGGGTGCTTGCATATCGGATGTTAAGGCGACAGATTCATTCAAAGGCAAAATAGTACGGAGATGGGTTGAAAGGAATGCCTAAAAGCCCGAGGATATTGTAGGTAAAGGGGCCGCCACGATAACGCAGAGATCATTCTAACTCGATAGAGAAATTACACCCCCTCGATGGTTTCCTATTATTGTGTGGAAACTCAAACATATGGCACACAACTTATATAATTCTGTTATCAGTCCTAAGATTGAACCCTATAACAACATAACGGGTACATATTTGCTTCATTCCGAATTACTGAACTTAAAATGCATACAGGTTGATTCCCAGCAAGTTTCTAATATAAACTAATAGGAAAAAGGGTTCCACTTGATCAAGCTTTTCTAATACATAGGTATTACCTATGTAGAGAGCCAATCATTCAGGAAATATCTTCAACTACCCCCTTGGCCAGAAACAAAAACAACGAGAATAGTAGTAAACCTGCCGGGGAATTACTAGTAAGCACTTATTCTCTAGAACGTCATGTTGAAAGCGTCTTACGTTGCTCCAGCTAGTATTAGCTCAAACGTCCGAGCTTTAGTTAAAGTAGATAGGACGATGAGATAAAAAACGGTAGAGAGTATGACGATAAACAATCTAGTTAGCATGCTTGTAGTGGTGGTACATATAGATACCGGTAATAGTAAAAGAAGACCTATAAGTAACAGTAGTAGAATTCTGGCTGTACGTTTTATTAATGCTCCCGAGTAGATGAACACGTTGGGATCGTCGGATGAGCTATGAGATGGCATCTGTTGGTTGGTCAGTATAGAGCGCCAAAACCTCAAATCCATGCTAACGTTACCGTTCGAAACCGCGAATAGTAGTTGATTAGGTTATCCTCTATCCAAACTTCCAGCTGAGAAGTGGCTCTGTCTCCAGGACTAGCCAGACTGACCAGGTCTTCTTCGTGATCTAGATATTCCGTTTCTTGTCTACTCACACAACTGGTTCCATCTAGCCAGTTTTTGAGGCTAGTATTATCCCTGGGAGTTGCGGAACCCAAGCCAAATAGCTGGTATGTTTTCTCAAGGAACGTGTCTACCTCGTATTAGACACGAACTAAAGCCATCTATCACAAACATCAAACATACCGTAGTCTGCTAAAGCAGACTCTATCTGACTCATGACAGATTTACGTTCAGGGTTTGTATCGCCTCGACTTTTACCTAAGTAAAGGGGCAGCTTCTCATTCTGATCAATCTGGTCCAGCTGTGCTTCAAGACAAGTAAGCCTATCTTGTTTTAGAAGTAAGACTCTTGCGCGCAGTCGATGGAAGCGCCGACACATCATGAAACCTCCATGAGCTTCCATAAGCGCACAGAGTTGGGGATACCCCGCCCTGTAGTCTTCGACTGTATTTCATTAGCTGGTACAGTATTACTCCCTTTATGGGCTTCCACTTACTGCGCTTGGTTCTGGGTTGATTTTGTCCGGGTATGCTCGAGATGTTTCCAGGCAGTTTGTGTGATATAGTTGATATTTGAGTCGATATCCACTGCCTGCCTCTTGAGCAGAGATATAATAGTGTTTGAGTGCATGAGGCTAGCCACATTTTGACCTTTACGCACTGCTAAGAGATTCTAATGCTGATAAAAAAAAAGGTAGGGGGAAAGGGAAAAGGAAAAAGGAAGAACAACATTTTCTCATATTTTAGAGCTATCTAGAGCGACAAATAAATTCTTTTTAAGTCTACTTTCTAAACGCGAATGCTCCCCGAGGCAGGATCAATCTTCCTTCTCACAATAAGATACTGCGGTGCCTACGATAATGAGGCTTAGCTAAGATGCCTAAAATGCACAATGAGCTACCTACCTACCTACCTAGGTAGGTACATACCTTATTTTAACTACCTTACACCCCCCCTGCTGCGGTAAGGTACCTAGGTAGGTACCTAGCGTAGCCACAACGCTGTCACAACTCCCAAACCCATGTGAACCTACCTTGTCAATTCAGCTTCGCCTGGGAAGATCTCCCTTCCCAACTTTATCCGTAACCCTCTGCCGGTTCCTCCGCCCACCGCCCCAGTAGCAGAAGTGTCATTCTGCCACCCCGACTACGATCCTCCACACGATATTTTATTCAAGCTTCCGCGACTAGAGGAATGCGATTCATCCGAAGGAGTTCACTACGGCACCGCTCTGGCCGCTTGCCGGATCATCGCGAATAATGCGTCCAATGGATACTTAGCAACCGATCGCGCTGGCAAACATCCTCATTGGGGGTAGATACTGGTTCTTCGACACTGACGCCGCTTCCAATCCCATCGAGCCCAATCCGTCTGCTGTGTCTGCGAGAATACCATATGCCGTTGTTCCTAGCTTCCAAGACTGGGCTTTTCCCCATCAATATCATGAGCAGCCGCCCGAAGAACGCGACCGTCAACAAGCAGATAACCCCGACCCTAGCCCACGAATTCATGATCGAAGCGCGGCACCCTTAAGCTGGCAGGTCAATTAGCAACAACCCAACAACGCTATTCTCGGTCGTTGTCTCGTCACACATGTTTCTGGCCTGATTTACGGCGCGCACTTGATACCCAACGCCGACCGCGGCTGGTTCGAACGGAATGCTATGTCGTAATACCCATTATGATATTGGTCAGTCAGCCAACAAGGTTACTCTACGCAACGATATATGCGCTGCTTTCGATGACGATTGGTTTGTGATTGTGCCTAAGATCGGTAGCTACACTATCTACATCCTTTCCGCCACTAAGACGAGCTAATGCGAGTTTGCTGAACAGTTCTATAACCTGTTTATTCTCTAGTAGTCACAACTGCTTGCGCTCGGCACACAATGCGAGATTTCAACCGAATTTCTATACGCTTGTTTTGCTCGCGCTGTCTTGTTACCAGGCTTCGGCTATTGGCAAGTATAGACAAGTACTTGCTAATACTAGTACTAGTAAGTACAAGTAAGTACCGCGGATCCAGCTTTGCGCCTGCGAAACGCTTTCGCGCCTAGCTTCATGGCCTATCGTAAATTGTTAGTGCATGTGAGATAGATACCATCCGTAGATGAACCTGTATATTGCGCAAGTACCTTGAAAACTACAAGATATCAAACCATTATTTTGTCGCGATTCAAGCTCCAGTAAGTTAATCTGCGAAATTATATAGAAGGCGTTTGTGACCTTGATAGTCAACTTGCGAACCCGAGATCTTGGAAAGTCCGGATCGTAAAACTCAATGCAACCCAGTCTTCGCGTTCTAGAGAAACCCCATACCCGTCAACCGGCTCAACGTCACCACGGTCATGGGAATCACCCAAGCTCTGCATCTCTAGCGATGCGAAAGAAGTTGGGATGCTGGTAAGTAACACTTTGATTGTGTCCTCACAGCTAGAAAAGCCTCTCTGCGCAAGCATTGACGGCACCTCCAGCCGAAACTTCTTGGTCAACTCTCCGGTAAAGCCTTTGGGAAGATTACGTGGAGGCACCACACCATAACTTGCGCTCTGTATGTTTTTGACTTGGCCCAGAGGACCTAAGTTGTAGATGTGGACGTAAATGTCAGCCGTTCCCGTGTTTTCTATTGTTAAAAATAGCCTAGACCTGTCTCTGCCATTGATAATAGACCCAGGCTGAAACGTCGCTCCCGCTCGATCTGTTATCGACACCCGGTATAACCCTCCAAAAGCGACATTATCTGATCTATTAATCAAGTCCTTAACAAATCGATACTTGGCCATTCGCTCACAAATATCGAGAACCCGGCTTGGACTCATCACCAAATCTTCGCTGCCCATACTAGCCGACGAGCATTCAGTCTCTTTGCCGGAGCCGTCGTCCCGTATTCGGTAGACGCCATGGCTTTTATCTGCAAATACTTGAAGTGCGAAAGGATGCTGATCGTCTTGGAAAGCAAGGTATTGTCTTTCTTCCATCGCAGCCTGCCACTCTTCAGAATAGGGAGAGTTGAGCCTCAGCTGGATTGGATAACGTTTAAGGGACTGATGAGTTAGTGCTCTTGCAATGCAGCCTTTCTCGTGCCGAATTGAAGCAGGATCAGCTACCTCCAAACTAGAGGTCAGAGCTCTAAGCCGCTTGACAGTCCCGATGACTAGAGGACGCTCCGAGCTAATCGTATATATCACAAATTGGTCCCCTTCACAGATACCATGTGCATGGCCGCCTTGAAGCTGCAGGAAATCGCCACTCCAGGCGACGGCAAACGGTGAGCCCGTTAAGTCTGAGCTGAGGGTGGTGTCTCCGAAGAAGTACAAATCCTTGTTTCCATACCACATGGGATTCTGCTTCGGCTGGAATTGGCGGAACAACGAGCATAGATAAGGGTATATATGCGCGTGCTTCCCGCCCAGGCCACCTAGCTTCTTCATCGCCCGCAGTAGAAAGTATGACAAGGCTCCATGTCTGTGCTTGGAAGCCTCGCCGCCTAAGTTTAGTTCCAAGGCGACTTCATGCGGCCCACATGCTGTGAGTATAGTATAGCCTTTAGGATCAACTAGCCAATTCGGCAGCATCGACACGTCACGGTCCTCATCATCGTGTATTTCAGGGCTGTCAGTCCTGACATCAGCCTCGCCGTGTAGCCACGCGCTCATATCGTATGACATTGGCAGGTACTCGCGATATCGCACTAATGAGTCGTAAGGAACGGCGTCTCTTAAAACACTACCGGAGAAACAGCAATCCAGTACCAGCGTCACAAATAGGCTCTTCGAAACCATCGTCTTCAAAACTTGTGCTAGTTCCAGGCTAGGGAATGGCCTAGTAACAGTCTGGCTTGTCTCTTCGAGGACGTTCAAGGCTAGATCCCCTGTTTCCCGGCTGGAAAACTCACTAGAAGCCTCCATACGTACACCGTGCCCGGAATAGTGAATGTAAACATAACTACCAGGCTTTGCAAGGGACAGAATTGTCCGAAGCCCAGCGTTTATGTTGGAATATGTTGCTAAAGACTCCGCATGCGCAGTGTCCTCGGCCTCAGCTGAAGGGTCCTCTGCTGTGAATAGTTGAATGTGTACGCCGGTCATTGATTTGTCTATGCATTTCGAAATTTCGCGGACGTCACGGACACAGCCTTTTAAGGGTCTTTCGCTGTCGGAATTGACGCCGATCAGGAGTGCGAAATGGTTCGCAGCAGGTTTCGACTCCCCGACGGTAGATTCTAGTGGCTTTCCTTTGGGAGACTCCATGACTCATCTATAGTATATTGTATTTATTTGTGACGATCATTGGACTACAAGCACAGTTTAGGGCTCCAACATGGAGGATTAAGATGGGATACCGGGATTTGGCCGTAAGTTCTAGATCAGATATCGATAGCGTGCTATTGGCTTCCCCCTCCTCCTCAATATCACCCGATTGTCATTGCACTAATAAAAATAAAACGATGCTTTGTTGTCCGCACTCAATTGGTCCAGCAGATCGAAACATAAATGTGCAAGGTAGCTTTAACCGCGCACCATAACGCCGAGGTAGATTGGGCACAATGCACATTGGAAGCACCCCAGAGCATATGTATGCCTGACCACTCAAGCGGCCGTAAGCTGGCTTTCGGTGAACTCGGCCCCATTCTTTACAGTCTCGCCGCTCAAAGAGCAGAGGACGTAGTTTCCGATAGAACGGACCTCTTGAATCATAAATCGTCCTTCGGTCTCTGCGCCCACTATCTGTACCGTATCTCCAGTCCTATATTTGCTTGTCTGTAAATTGGGACGTTAGTTTCAAAAGGATTATTGGAGTTGTAGAAACGTACCGTAATGTATGTTACAACTTTCGGGCGGCCGCCATCGTCGCAAAAGTCAAAGTCCGGACTGTCACTAAATGCACTGTCTTAGTATCTAAGGAAGGGGCTCATAAATGGGTGCCAGAACTTACGGTCGTGGAGCGCTCATGATGAGGATAAGCTAGTTTTGAACAGAAGTCTTGCAATGATGCACGAAGGGGCTAGATGTTGAGTAGACAATATGGCCACCCCCGAAATTAGCAATGCAGCTGAGAAAGTCAGAACCGATCGGAGCGTGCAGCCTTTCATTATATATTCGTTCCTGGTGGCTGCTAATAAGTCTGTACTCTAATGATACCGAATGGAAAACATATGCTGCTAAAGTAGTCAAGTACCTTGCTTAGTATACAATTGGAGGCGGCGATTATTGAAACTGCCCCCTCCAAAAGCATACGTGCACTATGCAACTAACTTGCGGCGCTGTTGTAATTAGAGTCAGTACGTTAAATACCTACCTACGTACCTTGGCAAGTGTACAGCCCTCCCCTAAGAAAAGATAATGACCGCTGGGGGTGGCTGTTGGGGTCGCCGCGTGAGATGCGTGCAGTACTAGGTAGCCACCAACCTGTCAGGTACGTACCATGGTCGACTACACTTCGGTAAATAGGTGGAGAAATGTGCCTCAGGCAACTCTGCGCGAACCCATACCTATGGCTTAATTATATAACCCCGCGTCGCATTTGTTACTTAGCTTTCTTTTTCCTTTTCTCTTCAAGTACCTAGATTATTTTCTCAATATACTGGGTAAAGTATGTCACTGCACTTACTGCCTGCGTGTCCGCTGTCACAGCACCTCTAGTGTTGCCCCTCTTATCATGCCGTCGAGTGCTGTCACCCGTAGCTGTCAGATATTGTCGGAAGATCCCTGAGGACATTGTTGTCAAAAACGCTATGGACTCTACCCATGCAGACATAATCGATGACGAATCGGGGAGACTGGAATATGCATACCGACTTGAGAACATGGGATCAGAGCTTATAATTCTATACAGCAATATGAAAGAGATAGCTTTCCTCGACAAGGCTCTTCGTTCATATCAGAAGGCTCTTCAAAACGCACCACCAAATTACCCAAAGCTAAAACGGCGACTATTCCAAAATATTGGGTCCGCATATCGAGACAAGTTCAACAGCAGAGGCAATATAGAAGATTTGGACAATGCCATCCAATACCTTCAACAGGCACTCGGAACATCATCACTAGATCGTCCCGAGTTTCTTTCAGAACAACATGATGGACTTGGGGACGCATTCAAAACCAGATATGAGAAATTGGGTAATATTGCAGATCTTGAAGAATCCATTAAGCACTACCAGAGTGCTATAAACACAACGCCAGAGGGTCATGAAGACCTGTCGCCTCGACTTATGAATCTTGGGTCTATGTTTGGAAACAGATATCTAAGGTTAGGAGACTTAGCGGACATAGAGAAGTCCTTGAGTTTCAACCAGAGGTCTCTCAAGATTACAGCAGCCGACAGCCCAATTCGAGCAACTCTACTTCAAAACATTGGCTGTGGATATCATGATAGGTACTTAAACACTGCCGTCATGAGTGATCTATCAGATGCAATCACCTTTTATAAAGAAGCTCTTGACTTAACGCCGGAAGAACATTCAAAACATCCAAATCGACTTCAAGCCCTAGGGTCTGGATTTGGTGACAGATATCAAAGAACAGGGAATATCGACGACATAGAAGAAGCAATCCGGCTTTTTTCGGACGCCCTGAGCAAAACTCCAACGAGTCATCCAGAATTATCGTTTCGGCTTCAGAACCTTAGCACTGCCTTTGCCATTAGATATGAGAGGAATGGAGTCACGGGGGACCTGGACCACGCCACAACCCTGAGTCGGTTAGCCGTTGAGAAAGAGAAAAACCCAGTGGGCGATATGTTTCGGTCACGACGACTAGAGACCCTTGCCATTGTATACCAACAAAGATATGTATCGACAGGTGCGATACAGAATTTGGATCACTCAATCCACTATTACCAGGAAGCGCTCAACAATACCCCCGCAGACGACCCAAATCGGCCGTTCCAGCTTCATTGTATCGGCAATAGTTATGCGGACAGATATAATAGAACCTGGGAACTAGTAGACCTGGAGCAGTCCATTCATTACTCCCGTGACGCACTCGATCTTACACCAAATGGTCACTCAGAGCGGCCAAAGCGACTTCAAAACCTTGCTAGTCAATATCATCTTAAATACCAACGGTGTGGCAACATCCCGGATCAGGAACAGTCCTTTCGTCTTGCCCACGAAGCGCTCGAACTTCTCCCTTCAGATCACCTGGGTCGGAGAGAGTTACTTACTTTCCTTAGTCACCTATATAGGGTTAGGCACGAAAATAAAGGAGAAAGAGTGGAGATAGAACAGTCAATTCAATACTGTCATGAAGCGCTCAAATTGATACCACTTGACCATCCTCAATTGGGGGACCTGCTCGACAGCCTTGCGGCTGGTTACTATGCGAAGTACCGGGCAGTCGGAGGAGGTGAACTGTTGGAACAGGCCATTCAATTATATCGACGGGTTCTGGATTACTCTGTATCCAGCGCTCATACACGAATAGGTGCTGCTACATTCTTGTTGGAGGCATACAGTGATGCAGATAATTGGGCAGAAGCACATCAAGCCGCTCTCAAAGCATTATCACTCGTCCAGTTACTAGTTCCTCGCTATCAGGAACGCGCGGATAAGCAGTATCATCTTTCTCGGATCGCTGGCTTGGCATCTGATGCAGCAGCAGTGTCTTTAAACGCAGGTCAATCTCCTTACGAAGCCATTCGATTGCTGGAACAGGGCCGCGGCATCATTACAGGCTCAGTCCAGGATATACGAACCGACATATCCGACTTGCTGCAACAGCATCCCCAATATTCAACAAAGCTACTGGCTTTCAGGGAAATTCTCGATCATCCTCAACTGACAAAGATTTCGGAATACGCTTTGGATTCTCGTTACAAGGCCGCTCGTGATTTCGAGAAAATAGCCGAGGAAATCCGGCAGTTATCAGGGTTTGAACGATTTTTATTAGGACCCTCGGAAGATGAAATTAAGGCTGCTGTTCCAAGCGATGGCTACATAGTCATGATAAATGTTAGTTACTACCGTTGTGACGCATTGATTATCGAGAAAGGTCAGATTCGGATCTTACGGCTACCAGACTTGCGACTGAGCGATATCCAGGATCATGCACCTAAGACAAAGGGAATAGAGAAGCTTGAAAGTCTTCGGTGGCTATGGAGGACTGTAGCTCGGCCTATTTTAGACGCAATTGGTCTCGAGGCGGTGCCGCCTGACGGGGTTTGGCCGCGTATATGGTGGGTACCTACCGGTGCACTTTCAAAATTCCCAATTCATGCGGCGGGAGACTATTCCATAGAGCCGCGCTCAGGAGGGAGCGTTCTCGACCGAGCGATATCCTCCTATAGCACATCTATCAAAGCGCTAGTCCATAACCGCAATGAATTTGCTCAGCCAAGGAGCCGAGATTCAGGCAACAAAAGCGTTACCTTGGTTGCGATGAGACATACGCCACAGCTGTCCTCTTTGAAGTTTGCGGTGGAGGAGGTCGACCAAGTTGAAGCTCTTTGCAAGTCTATGGGGCTACAGACAAATAGGCCCGTACCGGTGGGGAAACATGTGATATCGGCCTTAGAAGAATGCGATATCTTTCATTTTGCGGGACATGGTCTAACAGACTATGGAGATCCATCAAAAAGCTGCCTCCTCTTAGAAGACTGGCAAAATAATCCACTCACCGTAGCAAGACTTTTCGAGACAAACCTTTACAGCAAAAAACCGTTTCTTGCTTTCCTTTCTGCTTGTGGGACGGGGCGAGTCAGACAAGATAGTCATGCAGACGAGGGGCTACACTTGATCAGTGGGTGCCAGCTTGCAGGATTCCGTCATGTAATTGGAACATTGTGGGAGGTGAATGACAAGATGTGTGTCGAGATGGCCTTGGAAACATATGATTGGATTCGACAAAAGGGGATTACGGATGCTTCAGTTTCTGAAGCCCTTCATAATGCAAGTAGAAAGTTACGGGCTCGATGGGTGAAAGAGACCGCGGAGAGAATAGCCCGGACCAAGACGCGCAGTTCAGCAATTGAAGCAACATCGGCTTCGGATTCACTCGGAAAGGACCCTAGAGATGTTGTGTTATGCGACGAGGATGAAGTTCCACTCTATTGGGTTCCTTATATTCATTTAGGTAGTTAGTGTTATCTATATAAAGATGCCGACAAGGCTATAGGTATATACCACGGTATTCCAACACCACAATACCATTACCCAATCATTATTAAGGAGGTAGTTGGGAATGTTTGTAGCAGACCATGCATCAAGCGCGGGAATTTGAAAGCGTCGCTTCTCACAGATACATCTAAATCGGGTTGGTCGAAAAGAGCCTCTAATTACCGAGGCAATGCGCTGCATAACAAGGAGCTATCTGGGGTGATGGTCGCGAGGAGTGGGAAGACAAGCTGGGTATACTATGCACGTCAGATACAATTGCCTTATATTCACTTCTAGGGTGCCTCATCTATCTTTCTTGCAATCTATGACGCATTTTTTTTTACCTTTCAACCTGTCCTAGCAAATGAATAGTGGCCATTCCATGTTATCAGCTTACGAATATTGGCTGAAATCGATCGCCGATGATTGGAGCCGTAAATAGCATGAAAGCAAGCCACTGTCGGAAGCGGAAGGCGGTGACACTTACGGACCACAGGCCGTTTACTGTAAAAGACCCCTCATCCCACTTGCGAAGGTAGCTGTAAATGGTAGCTACATGTACTACTCTTAGGACACACGACAGCAACTCGAAGTCCCACGTCGATCACTGGTTCCGACTGCGTTCACAAATACACGCTTCGTCGATGATAATACATATATCGAGCAACCTTAACAACTCGATGAGCTTTTCCGGATTGCGGAAATGGATGGCCAACCTAATTCCCTCCTATCTTTCGAAGGGCCCCTCGACGCAGTCCTTGAAGACAACACAGACCCAACACGCGCTTCTTTAAGCATTGCGCAACGATGCTTCAGAGAATATCAAGAAGCCGGTATCTCGAGCCAACTTGACAAAGCGATCACAATTTTATTTGAAGCTAGCGATGCAGTTGTCGGTAACGCTCCATATAAGACAAAGGTTCTGAGTAACCTTGGGGTATATCTCAAAGCCAGATATTTGAACACCAAAAGCTTGCCTGATCTTGAGGAATCCATCCGAGTTACTAGATCTGCTGGCAAAATAGCGAAAAGAATCCACCAAAAAGGAGGAATGAATCCAGAAGATGATCCGGACAGGGCAAAGATTATGCACAACCTGGGGCTTGCCCTTGAGTACAGATACGAAGAAGGTGGAGCGTCGCAAGATATTAGAACGGCTATCAATTTAATGCGGACAGCCTTGAGTATAACAACGAGCGCTTCGATGCGTGCGAAATACTCAATACGCCTCGGGGCACTCCTCTATAAGTCATTTCGATCCAGCCTCAGGATGACCGAGCTTGACGATGCGATTCGTGTTACACACATAGCTTCGACATTGACACCGGAGGACGTGAATAAAGTACAAGCTCTAGGCTTCTTAGCAGAATACCTCTATGCCAGGTACAGCTTCAGACAAGTTGAGACCGATCTAAGTGAAGCTATCCGGATTACTCGCACGGCAGTTCAAATCGTCATGGAAGACAATGTAAAGAGATCGGCATATCTGTATCGGTTGGGATTTTGGCTCTCTATACGGTACTCATTGAATGAATCTGAACCTGACCTTCAAGATTCTATTCAATATTTACAAGCTGCTGTCGACATTACTCCAGATGATCATATTATTAAAGCCTTGAGGTTGACCGAATTAGCCAAGCAGTATAACTCAAGATACATGAGACACAACGCCCTCTCTGACATCCAAAAAGCCACCGACATATTATGGGCGGCTATAGGCAAGCCCGGACCTGTTGGTGGCGCCATATCGGAGAGTCACATCGGTACTCTGAGAGAGCTATCCGGTTATACCTTGAGTAAATACCAGCACTCAGACACCATTCCCGATTTGAACGAGCTAATCCAAGTTATCCGGCTTCAAATAGATGCTACTCCTCCAGATGACACGGACCGAGCTATTCATATTGCAAGCCACGCAGCCTACCTCCGTGCAAGATACGGGAGAAATGGGGAGAGATCAGACCTCGAAGAAGCGATACGTCTTACACAAGTAGCGATTGACGGGTCTATAGATGATAAATTTACCGAGGCAAGGTTTTCAAAGCAGCTTCGAATTCTTCGTAGGGATATTTCATTAGGGGTGGGGATGACGTCAGGCCTTCGCGAAGCCGCCATTCAGATCACCCGCCCAGCAGTGTTGTCAACCAGTTTAGAAGGTGCTTCCATCGAGTTGGAGCTTTTGGATACCTTCATGGTTCATCTCGTCGACCTCTGCGAGATCATTGAGACTATCTCCTTCAGCAAACGAGTCATTGGGGTCATGCGGTCAGCTTCCAACATGACCCCCGCACATCATCCGGCCCGCATAACGATATCTAAGCACCTCGCAGATAGTCTCGTACACATCTTTGAGCAGACTATGGAAGTGAACTTTCTGAAAGAGGCCATTAGAGTACTGAAAGAATCACTTGAAACAGCGCCAGATGGGCATCGCTATGTGGAGGCAATGCTGTGCACTCTCAGATGCTGCTTAGATGATAAATATAAGGAATCTCAAGAACTGGCTGATTTAGAAGATCTCATAGATACACTAAAGTCAACCCTCCATATGGACGCAGACAACTACAAGGCTCAATCTACCGCTCTGTATGTGCTCGGCTACTCCTTGGGTAATTTGTTTACAGTCACTCAGGCCCTCGACAGCCTTGACGACGCTATTAGGTATCTAAGGAAAGCTATTGAAATAACTCCAGAACAAGACGACAGAAAGTCGTTCCGCATCTGTCTTGGGGATCTCCTGGGTACGAGATATCGAGAGACTGGTGCTATAAGCGACATTGAAGAAGCAATCCGGCTTACGCGTTCGGCTGCGGACGAAGCCACCAGCAAATTGAAAAGGGCTCCGATTCTGAACAGTCTTGGGCATCTATTTCAAGCAAGATTCAAACGTGCAGGAGCTATCGCTGACATATACGAAGCTGTCCGAATTAGTCAGGAAGTTGTCAATGGTCTACCCGGTACCCTGACTCGCCCTGTCTATCTTAACGGCCTTTGTTTGCATCTCTGCGATCTGTTCGGCAGGACAGGACACATCGTTCATTTAGAGGAAGCTATCCGTGTACAACGAGCTGCTGTTACTAAACTTACGCAGGATGATAACGAGCGGTCAAGGCATTTACACACACTTGGAAATAGTCTCTACCTCCGCTACTTGGAAGTTGAGGTTGAATCGGACCTAGAAGAAGCCATCAACCTATTACAAGAAGCACTCGATATCATCTCAGAAGATTCACCTTACTGGGCGACATATCTGTCAAAAAAATCGCTATATTTTGATACAAGATATGAAAGAACAGGGGAGATAACTGATCTCGAAGAAGCTACGCGCGTCGCATACGCTGCTCTTGCAGCGGCGCCAAAAGGCCATTCAGGCCGTGCAGTTGTTCTGGAACACTTGAGCAACAGACTGAGCCTTCTATATACTCTAACAGGCGTAGTTGATGAGCTCGAAAGAGCAATTGAATTTGCCAAAGAAGCACTTGAAATAGCCTCGGACGGACCAGAACATGCGCAAGCCTTGAACTGTCTCGCAGTTCACCTCTCAGAGAGGCACAAGGGTATAGGAGAGTTAGCTGATATCGACGAAGCTGTGCATCTCACGCGAATGGCCGTTGACGTATCCCCAAAGGCTGAAGATAAAGTTAGGTATCGTAAATGCATTGCCCTGTATCTCCACGACAAGTACAAGAAGACTCGGCAGTTGGTTAACCTCGATGAAGCGGTCCAAGCTGCTGAAGAGGCCGTCGACTGGACACCCAATGATCACCGTTATTACGCAGAGGCAATGGGGACACTAGCAACCATTTTGGAGGAAAGATACTCAAGAACAAAGGCGACATCCGATATCCAGAGGGCAATACAGTGCCACCACTCGGCTCTCAGTCAAGCTAATGCGCAAGTCCGCACTCGCATAGAGGGCGGCACTGACGCCGTTCGGTGTTGTGCCCTCATTTCGGATTGGCAGCAAGCTTACGAAATCATCCTCCTCGTGATTTCTTTAGTTCCTACGCTAATTTCACGTTCCTATAAAAATTCAGACAAGCAGCACGTGCTGAGTTGGGCGGTTGGTATAGCATCCGACGCTGCCGCGACCGCATTGAATGCAGCTAAAGGACCATATGCTGCTATCAACCTGCTCGAACAAAGCCGTGGGCTACTCGCCAACTCCCTCGAAGAGATGAGGGCAGACATTCTCGACTTGCGCGAGAAGCACCCTTCCTTGGCCGAAGAGTTCATTCGTCTACAAGGCGAACTCAATCTACAAGCCTCGAGGGATAAGGCACTACATGATTCTGATGGGAACCAACCTTTATCCTTTCAAGTGCAAACAAGCCAACCCTACCAAACTGATAGAGCATTTGATCAGCTGCTAGCTGACATTCGTGGTCGGCCCGGATTTGGAACCTTCTTACTGCCACCTACCCAAGAAGAAATGATGCAGGCGGCTTCTAAAGGAGGCCCTATTGTTGTAATCAACGTTAGTAAATATCGAAGCGACGCTATTCTGATACAAGAGGATCTCATTCAAGCTTTGCCTTTACCCGGTCTTCGAAGCAGCGACGTGGCTCACAAGAGCGCAAGCAGCAATCTAGGGGCACCACACATTCTAGCATGGCTCTGGGATGTGATCGCAAAACCTGTTCTAGACGCACTTGCCTGTACGTCTTGCCCATCAGAAGGAAGCTGGAGACGCCTCTGGTGGGTTCCTATCGGCCCTTTGAGTAGATTCCCGTTGCACGGAGCTGGGCGTCACTTCCAAAATACAGGCGAAGCAGTGATAGATCGAGTAATGTCATCGTATAGTTCATCAATCAAGGCCATAATACGCGGCCGTCAGCGGCCACTGTTATCAGAGCTTGACCCCCGCCGTTCAACCCCAGGCGCTTCTAGTCGCGGTGCGACATACCCCAGGCTACTCCACGTTACGTTTCGCAAAAGCGGAAGTAGAAGTTCTACGCGGCATCTGCAAATCAATGCCCGTGGATATTGTTGAGCCCGGCCACTTCAGGGATGACATCGTCGCGCTTTTACCTGAGTGTAGCATATTTCACTTCGCCGGCCACGGCTATACGCACAGGGCAGATCCTTCACAAAGCCATTTGCTAGCCTATGATGGCAGGATTACAGTTGCTTCTTTACTAGAGATGGATCTCAAAAAAGGTGCTCCTTTTTTGGCTTATCTTTCGGCGTGCGGGACGGGCCGGGTTCGAGATGATGATTTTCTTGACGAGAGCATCCACCTCATTAGCGCATTTCAGCTCGCAGGCTTTCGTCACGTAATTGGCACACTGTGGGAGGTGAATGATAAAATCTGTACCGAGATGGCGAGGCTTACGTACGAAGGAATACGAGATGGTGGCATGACGGATAACTCCGTGTGTCTCGGACTACACAATGCATCTCGAACACTTCGAAATGCATGGGTGAAACAGGAATTGGAAGACAACCATAACAAGGAAAGGAACTGCGGGTCGGTGGCGTTGAACGTGTTGAATATCGTGGTGGGAACTGATGGAGGAATGGGAGAAGGAGAATCTAGACTGCCGAGAGATATAGTTCCTGATGAAGATGGCGACGAAGAGGGAAAACACCCGGCATTTTGGATACCTTACGTTCACTTCGGGGTATGACGTCTGGATAGACACTTCTTGAAGCTTTAACCTAGTAATCCTAATTCATGGGTTAAGCCTGTCACGTTCCATAACTTGTCGCGAGCGTTATATGACGTGTGAAACCTCGCCTAGTGCCTTTTGTTTCTAATTAAAGCGCCAGACATGCACCATAATGCCCTATGGCCCTGTGTAGTTCCTATCCCATGAGTTTTGGCCTCTTCTGCCCTCAAGGTGCCCAGCCCCGTGGTTGTCACGAGCCAGCTTTACTTCTTAATCCTTAGCTGTAGGTTTGATAGTAAGCATATAATTTAATGGATCGGAGATGCTGTATGATAGTACTACTATTAGTACCTAGTGCACGCATTCCTTAACCTACAAGCTTTCTGGGTCTGGGGGACCACTATAGGGCCAGTCTTGTTCCGAAATTTCCAAAATCAACTCCTTCACAAGCTATCAGCTTCATATTAGTGAAATGGTAGGTATATGGCCGTTACATTCATCAGCTCTACTTCATGAGAGGGGTGGGAAGACAGCCTTATATACATGATTCAGTGCCAGTGTGTCTCATCTACCCCTTGCCCTTGTACAGTACATGAAGTGACTTCTCGACCACCTATACTTTCAGCACATATTTAAATGGGATTAAGGGTATATAAAGTAAAAGTCATGAGACTGAGAGCGGTAGATGTTCAAACTAGCATTGATTTGCGATGATTGAGAGGGGGACTTATACACGCTAACAAATGTTCTCTAGCTATTCGCCAGTGCTACAGATTGTGTCAATCCCGCGCCTCTGCGGGGTAAAGGCAGGGCTGACTGACTGGGGCCGCGACCCCTACATAAGTACTCTACACGCGTAGTGCGGGAACTACCGTCTTACTCAAGGTCCATGCATGTGTCTCCACGCGGAATGAAGGTTAGGTACGGACCCTCATGTCGCGAAGTGAAAATGTCCTCAAGCTGATACTCGCCTGGCCTCCCACGACCAGTGGTGTCACCAACAACGCCACCGCCAAGCCCCCCCAGCCTCCTGGGTGCTGATTTGAAGTCAAAGTACCGCAACACCTTCGCGATGAATAGGCTCGTCTCTAGATAGGCCATACTCTTGCCTGCGCATGGCCGAGGGCCTGTTGAAAACGGGGCGAAAGCAGCGTTCTTGGCTTGCTCACTTGACCCTCCTGCTATCCAGCGCTCGGGCTTGTAGGTGAACGGCTCGGGGAAATATTCTTCATTATGATGAATAGCGTATATATTGACGCCGACGAGAACGCCACGAGGGATGACATGCCCGCCCACGATTAGTGGTTCGGTGGTGCCAGCATCGCTTACTTGCTCGCGCCAGGGAGTTGTTGACACGGGCGGCGACATTCGCATTGACTCGTCGATGCGGGTCCGAAGATACTGACAACTGGCCAGCTGTGGCCCAGTCTTGATCTCGCTTCCGTTCTGGAATATAGAGCGAATCTGCTGTGTAAGCTTTTCGTAGCACTGCGGATTGCGCGATAAGTAGAAGAAGGTACCACATATAGCCGTAGCTGTTGTGTCGCCCCCTTCAGCACGTAATGTCATCTTAGCTGCGGGACTAAAGGTGTCATGGGCTGTGTAGGCGGATCACTTACCAGCGACGAGGAAGAATATCGCCTCCTCTATTTGTGCCCTGGAAGTGCTCGGCAACGACGGAGTAAAGTCGCTCTTTGCATCCTTCTCTAGGGCCACTCGACTACTAATCATCTTCTCAAGTAATTTGAAATATCTCTCCCGAGCCTCCTAGAACACCTTGTCTCCTATTTTGTCTATATACAGTTTCGACAGGAGGGGGAAATGTTGGTAGATATTGCCCGATCGTTGCCAAACGTCATGCCTTTCATCATGAACCTGCTGTCGTCTTTGGTTCGGATGTCTAGATCGTACCCGAAGGTTAGTTGGCCGATGACATCGAGGGCGAAGTGTCTCAACTTCCCGGTTATATCGACGGGGGAGGATGCTCGAGAAGAGTGCAAGATCTGCTTTAGGGCGACGTCAAGCTTTTCGATCACCACAGGTTAAAAACCACGTAAAGTGCGATCTGTAATGGCTTGGCCAACGATTTGGCGTTTCTGGCGATGCAGGTTGTTGTCGACGGCAGAGAAAACGTTGAAGACATTGTTGCTCGTGGTGACCAAGTACGTTGAAGCTTTAGTGATGCACTCATTGTGATATATATCTTCTAGCGTCAGCAAAATCAATACATCAGCACCAGCCGCGGATTGATGTTTTACCTCTCAGAGTAGTAACAGTGTCGAAGCTTGATCTGTTCGGACCGACTCTGACTACTGGACCTATGATGGAGCTGTCAGTAGTCTGATTCTAACCTACAGCACGGAAAGCTAATGGAAACGCGACTTACCATATCGCTGGTGGTATTGATAAACTTCGATATGAAGCCGCTCGCGTGCCGCGTAGAAGCCAGCATATGCTTGAGTGAGGCCGGCAATGAGTGGCCCCGGGTATTTACGGAGGGGATATAACAATAGCCTGTAGCTAGCAAGCGTAAGACACTACCAGAAACGGAGTCGGTCGGGAACTTGTCACAAGAGATGATGTATCGCTCACATAGAAGATCAATAGATAGCTTGTAAAGGTAGCCGCCAAGCGCAGCAAAGATTCAACTACGCACGATGAATTGAACTGCGAGATGGTCTGCCAGGCAAGGCAGCAATGATGCCGTGGAGAAAAGAAAACTCTAGAGACGCCAAGTTAAACGACACAGAGGGCGAATCACAAGCAACCCGATGACCAATCGCTGCACCGCTTACCTCAGGTTCTTACAGCAGTCGTCCGGATATGCGGTCCCTCATGCTTGCAGCCCTGGTGGGAATACACTCCTGCGCGGGAGTGGGGGTTCAGAGCCGCATTCGCATCAGTGTGGTCAATGCTATTATTGAGGGGTATGGGTGGCGCATTGTGTGGTATTGCCACTTACGATCTCTCATGTGTTTGGGTGACGAGGTGAGGTGATTTGAGGAGGTGTCAGCCAGTCATTTTGCAGCCTACATTTAAATGAGCGTATAGGGGTCCGCCTGAAGCAGGCTGGCTACGACGCTATAGTGTCAGTCTTTCTCTCAGATAGGTAGTTATCTTCATAGCCCCCGTCTCAGCGAGAATTTGCGTGTCTGTTCGAAGCAGGCTAGCTACGACGTTATAATGTCAGTCTTTCTCTCAGATAGGCAGCTATATTCGTAACCCCCATCTCGATGAGAATTTGCATGTCTGTTTAAAGCAGGTTAGCCATGATGCTAGGGCCTAGGCAGCTCGACGCATACCAGTTTACATATAGTATATAAACTACTGTAGCGTTATGATGCGATGTTTTACGACTACTTTGATCAGAGACGTATGATACTTTTCGGAGTGTGTACTGTAAATGTACCGGGATGTAGTTTGCGTTACGCGAGCGCGGGACCGAATCCTTCACTCGCCAGCTTGTCAAGTATGACTAGGTACTAAAGCACTGATCAAGATGTAGTTATATGCATGATGCTCCGTGTCTCCACTCACCTTATCGTTCATAGGTGTCTAATGAAAGCAAAGAACATGCTCTTGCAGATATTACCCTTCATTCTAATGATCTTAATCGATCTAGCGCTATTGGACGTGTAAGATGAAAGGCACAGCAAACATGTTATATGGGTAGGAGCACTTGGGTAGCACCACTTGCTGACATTTGACTTGTGTGCACCTACTAATCCGAATTCACCCATAACCGCTTGTATCGGAAACGCAGATGTTAGCGATGGATCTGCTGATGGTGCAGCTAACACATCAATCAAATGATCCTATGAGGCGCTTACTTTGTGCATGTATTGCGCATTCCTCACCTGTCGTCAAGGCACTTCCTAGTCAGCGGTGACCGGGACGAGCATTTCCGACTTAGTGCTGGTCACGATGCTACACTGCGACACTTGAGGCGTATCTGCGCTTACCCCCAGCTAATGCCTCCCAAAAGCTTGCACAATAGTCAACGTAAAGATACTGCCATTGATCGAGGCTGATTACCATGACCTAGCTGGGAATGAAGCTATACAGTCCATTTCATGACAATCAATGGTACATAGAGCTCGTAGCATATTGTCCCCGCCCCCCTAAATGTAAGATGAAGCATGAAACTCAAGAAGCATGAAACTCAAAAAGCATCACACTTCCGGTTTTTTCCATGGATGCTGACGCTCGTGATGGTCTAATCTGATGTTGGAATTGCAGCCCTCTGTGGATTCGAACTTAGTAGTGCGGACTATGCCAGCGCCTCCTTCCGCATGAAACAAGTTGCTATGTGCTTCATGGGAGTCGAGCGACCTGGCAACGTGCACTTCGGAGAGCGGAACTATGTTACCGTCAACCTCGATGTACCCACGGCCTCTATCCTTATTGTTTGAGCTATTAAGTAAGGATACATTTGTGTTGCTCGTGGTGAACCGCCATATGACCTCCCGCAACCGCCATGAACGTATACTAGTCAATAATTGGGGGATTCGCATACCAACATAGGCTTTCGGGATAGCAGGAATGCACATGACGAGGAAGCCGCAGAGACCCTCTGTCAACGCTGTTATAGCGACAGCTGAAAAAGTGTACGTAAAGTCAGACGAAGCGCCTAGCTTCTCAGAAAACACCAGGCGGACTGTCGCAGCAGTAGTTGCAAAGAAACCGACAGCAAAGACGACGGAAACTCCCATTCGCTTTTTCATCGGCATCTGTAGGTTCCAGATTGTTTTTTGTGGGATGATAAAAATAATGATATCGGAGACGAAGTTGATGACGGCGCCTACGAGAGTGGTTTTTCTCGGGTCAGAGCGAGTGCAGCTCCCTGGAATTAGCTTGTTCCAGTTGTGTTCGTACGGGACGCAGGCAATGTTGGTGAGAACAAGAGAGATGGAGTAAAATATGATGTTAAGCCAGATAACAAAATGGCTCGTCCAGAAAACGAAACCCCGCGCGCCTTTCGGAGAGAAGAGATGAATCCACTCAAGACAGATTGCTACTTTCAGTGCTGGTAGGCAAATGGCAGAAATGTTGGAAACGACGAAGGAGACCTATGTTCAATCAGCTAACAATTTATACAGAATACCACGGTGTGCTGGGGTCATTCAGAAGGGCGCACTCACATGGAGGAATGGGATCAGATCTCGGGCCAAGTAATCCCACTGGTGGACGAAAAGCCCAGGAAACTCAGTCATCTTCCATACTAGTGCTGCACAGGCAACATATAAGAGCTATACGAACTTGGTTATTAGAGTGTGATGATGCGATTAGACACTGAAGGCTTACGTAGGCTGCGAAAAGCAAGTCTACAGATCAGGCTGATTAGTGCTGTACTTTGAAGTCTGCAAGGATAAGACAGCAGTCAGACTCACAGTCTCCTAGATGGGCACATTTCAAATAAACCCATCTTGCATAGACACGGCCGGCAACTGCCACTGTTGAGAAAACGAGAAAGAGGGCGAGAGAGGCATGTGCGTATGCATTAAGGTTGTGTGGGTTAGTGAAGTCAGCTTCAATCCCAGTAGGCGGCGCTTGACCAGGACCGTCAAGAGGATTATCAACGTTGACGTCAGTCATGGTATGATATGTCTAGAGATGGGCGAATGATGATGGACCTGATAGATGACAGACTATGAATACCGTAGATCAGTGGGTTATTAATGATGATTAGTACATATGAAGTCTTCGAGAGATATCAGTGTTTAATAGAGCTGGTTTAATACGGGATGAAAAGAATTTGGCTTCTGTTTGTTCTTAATTTAGATTTGCGAAGATCAAGTGCTGTTGGCTACCTTCGATACGACATAGCGCATTATTCACTCCAACAACACATAGCCCACTATTCCTCGACCGGCAGAAGCGCTGCTGTGTCGCAACCTGGTTTTAGTATTTGACTTCAGGGGTACGCCGCTTGCGACCACAATTCAGAGCCTGCAACAGGCAGGCAGGGGTAGCGCAGCGCAGCCTGCGGCCGCATGTACTCAGTAGGTAATCAGCTGTAGAACTCTGTTCAAGCCTAACTATACTCAAACTAGATAGCAGTTACATTGGCCTAGGGCGATCCATGGTGGCATATAAGGACTACCATGTGAGAAAATCCAATCCGTCGCTGGGGCTGACTGTTGATCACACCACGATTTTCGTCACTGTGCGCCGGTACTTTCCTCAGTTCACTAGATCATGGAGGACATCTGTTGGTGGACCTCTCTTACGTCTCAAGATGCACTTCTAGGGACACCCCAATTTATGTAGTATGAAGAATAGACGTAATAGAGTTATCTTTGCGATATCTTGATACATAGCTAAGTGATTACAGTCTTCGTCAATGATAGACTTCCAGCCCCTGATACAGTGACTCAACACACTATGAACTGAGTTCTTGAATGATGCTTTCTACATTAGCCAACGCAAACTCGTTCATTGTTTCTTTCCACAGCCTCGAGTCACAACATCCCGGTCAGATGAATATACGAAGGGAGCCATTCTAGGGGGAGGATGTTAGTAGATAGTTTAGAGACAGACTAACGGATCACCTACGGTGTTAACTTGCGATCCTCGAGGTATTGTCCATGCACTTCTTCACCATGATTCACCACAGCGTCGACTACAGACTCCCTATCTTCGTGTCACGCCTACGTACGCTATACGCAACATATCCGTGGTGTTGACCAGGACAGACAGAGTCCGCCATGAATAGTAATTGAATATTCGTTGCTCGAAATGACTGTTACGGACGGCAATTCCAAATACGTACGTATACACGAAGGTTACAAACGACGTGATAGTGCCCTGTAATTATACATCATACCACCGACGCAGGCCAACTTACCAGCCCCAAAGCCTTGGGTACAGATGTAAGAATATTCATTTAACTGCTCGGCGTTGGTGGCTGCAACAGTCTCTGTTGACACCTGTATGCATATAATGCGGCAATTATCCAGAAGGTGGAAAAGCTGTTTTGCAAGACCTATAGAGGCAGGGTCTTGAATATCGTCCTTGGGCACCACCCGAAAGCGGAATTTTCGGTAACAACTACTGCGGGAAGTGCACATTCATCTCGAAGATGACAGAAGAGAGCCTGTGGGGTGGCTAACCTACCTTTGGTAGATCGCGTCTGTTCTGTGTTAAATGCTATTCAAAGCACATCAATCTAGTATGTAGCCGTATGGCTCATTAGTACTATAACTCATAGTATACCTCCTAGGCCTTTAATATTACTTTTATACCGTCTCCTATTTTCACTAAACATAGTTATAACCTGGTTATACTCTGATTATAGAGTAATAAAGCAGAGATTATACCCTAATTACATCCTAGTTATCTAGTGGTTATCCTTTGGCTATACGTGTTAGGCTAATATTGCAGACCCTAGGATAGGTGTACAAAGGGAACCATAGATCCTAAGATCTATGAGCCACTTGCTGCCGCCTTTAAGGCCCAAAACCGTTTCTGCCAGCTAGATACTATGCTCACACTGACAAGCTATAACAAACGGGTGCTACACACAATGATAAGGAGTATACCTTGAGCTAGGCGCGATAGGAAATAGGAACGATAACGGCGGGTTGTCGTGAATCCTGAGCGCGCTCTACATACCGAGGTGGGTAGCGTGGAGTGAACAGGGGGGTATATATCCGGAGTTAGGCGGCAAATGATTCGGGATTTCGGAATTACTGTGTATCTTATATACCTAGGTAACTGGTGATAACTTCACCGCTGTCTAGATATGGTGCTTCCTTATCTATTCCATTAGAATGCGTCTCCTCAGGTATACCAGTTCCCCACCTTAATTCTAGTAATAATTATCTGAGCATATGGATTCTACTGTAGTGTTATCTTTAGCTCGAGATAAGGATGACCAAGATAGTATTATTTTACTTTCATCCCCTCCGATGACGGATGATCCTTGGCCAGAAGCAATGCGAGATAAGCATATCTAGCTAGGGAGCAGTTGATAGATGTTGTAGAATAGTCCAATAGGGTCCTACAATGTATCGAGATCACTGATAATCGGTTACCATCGGGTGTGCCTCGTCCTTGCCACTTGCTACTCCTGTAAAGAAAAGGTGTGGTTCGGAATTAGACATGAAGTTGACCTTGAAACCCCAGATCGGGTGATTAACTCTTGCATTGGCCAAGCGCAATCACTATCTGTCAATGCGCAAAAGAAACAGCTATGGCCATAAGCACACATCGATAATCATAAGACGCCTGCTAGATACAGCACGTCAACCACGCTGTGGAGCCTATGGACAAAACTAAACCATCTCAAGAAGATGCTCTCGGTCCAAGGTGCTCAAAGCCGTCAGCGCACGTAGCCCTCCACTTTAGACTATCCGAATACGGAAAATTTCCTGTTGTGGTTTTGGCAGTGAACGGTATGTATGGTAAGCAAAACCACCGGATCACGACCACCCCCCATCGCGACTAGGGCCCCGGCCCCCCGAAACGCGCTTTAACTCCCAGCCACCTTAATTAAACACTCTTTAATAATACGATTGCGTTTAGGTCTCATAATAATTTTTTACCTTTATTTGACTCAGAATTAACTCTTTTTTATTAATATGTTTTCAGATTCAAAAATTTACCGCGCTGCGGCTACTATTTGTATAGTTTAGCTTAGGGCTCTAGTTTAGACTATAGCATATAAATAGGGTATTAATAGATTGTATTTATGCCGCCGCCTTTAAGGTATTCTAACCTAAAAACAAGCCTATGCTAACCTTTAAGCCTTATCTATTTATTATAAATACTAATTAGCAAACTAGGCTATAAGGCAAGCTAGACTAGGCTTTACGCCTTTGCTTTTCAAGTTTAGACTTATAGCTAAACATATACTAAATACTTCTGGCAGTAATAGAAGCCTTAGCAAAAAGTAGTATAGCCGTTTTTTAGCTTAAAATTAAGCGGTTAAGTTAGCTAAAACAAAATCTATTAACTATACACATATTAATAGTATAATAGCAATTAATATTAATATTTTTTTTAATTACTTTAAGGCCCTAGAAGTAGTAAATATCTCCCTAAAATGCTTTTTTAACATTGACAAAATAGGTATTAGCTAAAGCGTTAGTAGCAACTATTTTATTATTACTAATACTAGCTTACACTAGACCTTTAAAAAAGCTATTAAAAAAGGCAAATAAATTATTATCCTTAAAGCTATTAGTGCTATTAGCGAGGCTTTACTGCTACTAATGATTTAAAAGGGTATAAAGGTTTAAAGTTAGTAGTTTCCGGACTAGAACCAGGGTCTATTTAAAGACTAGCGATTTAACTGCTCTCCTAATAAATAGACTAGCAATTTTATAGCCTTAAAGTAGCTATAAAGCCTTTTTATACCTTATATTTAGAATCGCTTTAGTAATAAATAGTATATATTAGTATATAACAGCTACAAATCTTATACGAGTAACAAGTTTTTTTAGACCTACCTCTTATATAAGATCTAGCTTTTATTTTATAAGCCTTACTATAGTTATATACTATAGCTGTTAAATGTTAAAGTCTTCGGTTTACTTAAAAAAAAGCTGAAAAATAAGCTTCGGGAGACGCCTGCAGGCCGCCTTAGTATAAGGCCTTCTAAAAAAGACATAGTAATGGCATATAAGGCCATTTGCAAAGACGTATTACAGCTAAAGACTATAAAAAAAGCATAGGCAATAGCTGGGATATATCTAAAAGACCGGCAGATGCTGCTATCTTTAAAATATGTTATACTTAAAAAAAAAAGGTATTATAAAGGCTATAGCACCAATACTTACTATAGAAAAACGACCTATTATACCTAATCTATTAACGATAGCTTTAAAAGTTATTATAAAGATACCTTCTAAAAGCTAATAATTATAGGCAATTATAAGGAAGCTAGCTATAGTTTATCCTTTGTTTAATAATCCCTCGCAAAGGCTGTTTTCTATAAAGGCTAGCAAGGCCTTTGACCAATACGCTTAAACTATCGCGTTTTTAAAGGCTAAAATTAAGACTTTTAAAGCCTAGATTAACTAAAACGCTAAAGTTAAGTGTAAATCAGTTAAAATAGGTCCTAATAATAACTTTGCTCGTATAATATATATACGGAAGGTAAAGCGCAAACTATGCTTAAAAGTTATATATGCTAATAAAGCTATCGATTGCAATATTTTAGAACGCGAGGATATAGATACCGAAGAGGTTATAGAGGTTAGGATTGCTAGAAGCTAATAAAAATACTAAAAATAGCTTTAAAAACAACGTATTGGTAATGAAAATAGCCTTATAAGTTTTATGTATATTAGGCAGGGGGGGTGGTCGCGATAGGGGGTGGTTGTGATCCGGTGGTTTTGCTTATACCGTTATTAAAAGGCCTCGTGCAAGGAGATAGTTTTCCGCGTCGAGTGGTGTGACTTATGATGATTCCTTTGATAAACACGTTGCACCTCAGGTCCTTAGAGTCAGTACCCTAGCTAAAAACATCAAATTTCTCTTTCTCCGTTTGGGCAAAACCACCATGAGAGACCCCACCACTATGTCAGCTCCGAATGCTTCGCTGTACGCCGATAAGGATGACTTGCGCACTCGATTCGCGGCGGCCATGTCTGCTATGTATCGTGCCGAGGTACCGCTTTATGGTGACCTGATAGACATTGTGCGCGGTATCAACACAAAAGTGAAGAAGGATATCACCAATGCGACGCAGCCTCACGTTAATTCAGGCATTTATACTAGCATCGAACGCCTAACTCAAGAACGACATGGTGCCATTCGCCTTGGTACTCCATATGAGCTTCGAACGATCAAACGCATATTTGAAGTCATGGGGATGTACCCGATCGGATACTATGACCTTTCGGTCGCGAGACTACCAATGCATGCGACATGTTTCCGTCCTCTAACGGCGTCGAGCCTTGAGCGCAATCCTTTCCGTGTTTTCACGACACTTCTTCGACCAGAGTTGTTGAGCTCGGAAAAGGCCCGTCAGCTCTCATTGCAGCTGCTAGAGAAAAGGAACATATTCAGCAAAGAATTGCTTCAAATAATCGATGAGGTTGGTGAGCATGGGGGAAGGTTGAAGGAAGATCAAACCGAAATCTTCATCCATGAAGCTCTGAAGACATTCAGGTGGCAGCCTGTTGCTGCAGCTACCTTTGATGAATATCAAGCTTTGAAGGCTGAACATCCAATATTAGCAGATATCGCATGTTTTCAAAGTGCACACATCAACCATCTCACACCACGAACCTTGGACATCGTAGTTGTTCAGTCGGCGATGAAAAAAGCCGGTATGGCTACCAAGGCACAAATTGAAGGCCCGCCCGCTCGTTTATGCCCGATACTGTTACGCCAAACAAGTTTCTTGGCTCTTGAAGAGGCAGTTCGGTTCAGACGAGACGGGAACCAAAGTCTAGACGAACTTCAGTTGCAGGATGGGTTGATCAAGGCTACCCACAGAGCACGATTCGGGGAAATAGAGCAGCGCGGTGCTGCGGTGACCCCTAAGGGACGAAAGCTCTACGACAAGCTATTATTCGAGAGCAAGGCAAAATCGGCTGGTGCGGCTCCTGAGGAGGGTGATGCTGTCGCCGTGAAAGTTTTCAAAGACTATCCTGATACCTGGGAAGAACTCCGGCGGCAAGAATTGATTTATTGCGAGCTCAGAGTGAAACAAGCAATCACAGCGCCATCCTTCAATCCAAAAGATGGCCCTCTATTGGAGCAGCTGATATCTAAAGGGATTGTGGAAGCCATCCCCATAACGTACGAAGACTTCTTGCCTCTTTCTGCGGCGGGTATCTTCCAGTCCAACCTGCAATCCAGTAATCCGCCGAGCTGTACACCGTCTGATCATCCAGTTGGGGACCTGAAGGGACTTGAGGAAGCGATGGGTGAAGAAATATTGGATCTAGATACATGGTACGCATCCGTGCAACAGAGCAGTCTTGAGGAAGTGAGCATGAAGCTCGAGATTGCACTGGAGTAACTTCCGCCACGAGATGTTTAGGACGTGAGTTGATTCCCTCAACATCATTTGTATTATAATTACTATTTCAATAACCTTTCGTAAATCTATCCTAAGGTCTGCAATGTTAGCATAGCATGCATAACAAAGGGATAACCACTAGATAACCAGGGTATAATAAGGGTATAATCGCTGCTTTATTAGTCTATAATCAGAGTAATACCAGCTACCCCTGGGTAAAACGCACTGCTGTATTACCAAGGCACCGCGGATGTTCTGATACCTACAACAGGTCATTCAGCGGGCCTCGGGACATTAACTGCAGTCTTCTCAGACATTACCAGCACCGTTAAGGTTGGGGCCGGCACTATGAAGCAGGTAGCTCTTCTAGGTGGGCGATTCTACACCACCAATAATACAGCAACATACATTTCCAAAAACTACATACAATACTAGTCAAGATGCATACGAAAGTGAAGGGCTCGTCAAAAATCGGCTCGCTTTGCTTTCGAGCAATGTCTGCAGCGTTGTAGGGTAGTATTAGTCATGTGAGAATTGTGCTATTCAAGTTTTGGAGTAGCTAAACTATCAGACTCTAAAACTAACTCTGTTAAAAGTCTATGGTATATATAAGGCCCCATCTCAATGCTAATCAACCCGTATGGCCTTTTCTCTTCTGTTCTTCTTACCGCCATATTCCTCTCATCGCCACCCAAATTTATTCAAGTTCAGCTTACATTGGCCATGGTCGGTCTTAGTGGGAGGCGGGTCGCCAATTACTTCGAAACGGAGGAGGAGGCTTTCCACGCCTGTATCTATGACGGTGATTATCAGTCTCTACGCGGACTATTACTCGATACCTCAACTTCCCGAAACCTCAACCGCCCCATTTTCGATTTCGGGCCACCCCTTCACTTTGCCGCGTTTTGCGGTGACCTAGTCTCTGCACCAGCTGCCAGCAGCAGCTGGTGCAGATCCTCACTTCTCAGGTCGGGGTATAGTAATGCGCCTCTGGCGATGTGGAAATTCGGGAAAAAACGCGCACGCGCTACAGCCTTGGAACACACCATTAGCTATGGCCGCGGTGGAGGGACACGTCGCCATTGTGGAGGATTTGTTGGACTTCTGGGAGGGCTGGTCTGAGGATGCAAAGACGCAAGCGCTCTTGTGGGCTGCGCAACAGTGGCACTCGAGCGTGGTCTCTTTGCTAATGGGCCGGTTAACTTTCGAACAACCGACCGTGCAAGTGGCGCTAGACTGTGCCACGCAATACAGGAGCCAAAGGATTTACGATATTGAGCCCCTAGAAAACCGAGGCATCCACTTTTTCGACCAGCAACTGCTCATCGCGCTGTTGATTGATGCCGGTGCAAACCCAAATTTTCGATGGGAGAACACGCCTCTTGTCTACCATGTCGCTCATCACGCCAATCTTACCGACGCCCTCAAGGTATTGCTGGAAAAGGGGGCAGACCCTAATCAGACCAATGACAGCGGCCGATCTGCTCTACACGTCCTTGCCAGACCAGTCCTGACGGGCTTACCAAATAGCTTGCGTGTGGTCCAAACTGAGTCTGCGATCCGGCTACTGCTGCAACATGAGGCTTCTGTATCCCAGCTAGATGAAAATGGCGAGTCTCCTCTACACCAGGCTGCTTATGGATTAGACCTCCGTCTTTTCCGCCTATACCTATCCTCTCATCCGGAGCGAGACCGGGAAAATATTCTTCAGATGAGAAACCACAACGGAGAGACCTTATTGCATTTTGCCTCGGCCAGGTGTTGCGTAGAGACAATGACGTTTCTCATCGATCGAGGGCTAGATGTCAACGCAACCAGCTCCAACGGATAGACACCGTCGATGTGTGCCTTGGTCCACACTTACAAGAGAACGCCTGCGGGAGGGAACAGCACTACCCTAGCCGAAACCGTGCGAGCCGCCCGCTTACTGCTTTCCCATGGCGCCGATGCCACCATAGCGACAGACGAAGGCTAGACGCCATTGCATAGTCTCGCCTTCCACAAGGGCGAGGACGCGAATAGCCTGGCATTCGACCTTGCCAACGACTTGATATCTCGCGGTGCTGATCCAAATACCCGCGCCCCCCTACCCAGCCCGGAAACAAGAGCTTTCCCGCGTCTGTTTGATCTGCCTTGGGGTTATCGTTTGCCGAAGATGACTGCAAGTCCGTCGATGCTATATGGAGAGGGCCGATGCACAGTGAGGATAGTGGTTTGGCCGGATCTTCCGCTGATGCACCGGGCAGCTGAGCGCGGTGCCGTTGGCGTCATCAGAGCGCTGTTGGGTCGTGATAATGTCGACCTCTCACCCGTGAATGGGATGTCGCCCACCAGAATGGCCGCCGAATCGACATCGCTGGAAGGACACCCGAAGCTTGCTGAAACGATAGTTGAAATGTTTCTCTCCGCCAGTGGAGGATATTGAGGTATGCATGTATCTTTCTTATAATCTCACCCTCAAGAGATTTCTTGACGATATAAGTCAGATACCCTGGATGGCTTACCTATAAGTTCTCGCTGAACCCCAACGCAAGAGGTAATCCGGACAACCGGCTACCGACAATAGTACCTCACGATTTTCATGCACAGATATGTGCTACGACCTCGGATCAATCTGGAACTAAATGCTCCCGTTCTATGTTCTCTTTCGACAACCTACAATTTACCAACTAATCCTCGGTAAGATGAGTCCTGGACCCATATCCAGGAGTGGCTATACTAAGCGGGTATGTAAGTAGCTGACGGGGGCGTGTGGTGTTGGACTTGTGTAATTTGTTATATCCGCGCATGAATCGGTAGGTAGTCAGGTGAGTTCAGAGTGGATTAGAATCAAGTTGAACGTCTGTTGCTTCTTGTACAACTTGGTACTATAAAACGAACCCTTAGTACCGCACATGACCGTAACCGGGAAGAATAGAGGTCCCGTCAACACTTGCGAAAATACAACGGTGATGATGAGTTCTCAACGCCGTTGCCCATCCACATTTGCTATATAGATAGGTTACACATAGCAATAAAGGTGAGGCAAGAATCTCTATCACACAGATCGGATGAATATTTTGATATCAAGTTTGACAAACTGTGCTCTGGCATCAAGTGACTTACATATAAATTCTCAACATCTGAGGCAACCGCCCTCTCGGAGTAACCTTGTTCCATCAATAGTTACTATATAAAAACTACAGATTCCCGGCGAGCAAGGTGAACATGTCTTTAAAAATACCTAACTCTTCAGTTATAAGCTAGCGAATGTCAAAAGCTCTACTCTTGGAAACACGTCAGCTCAAGAACCAAAACCAGTACGTAATCGCGCACGCGCAACATTCCCTCTGCTTGGATTAGAATCGTCACTGACTCGTGAACAATAGAGGGATACCCTTCATTACCTACCTACCTATATCTACCCGGTATCAAAACGCCAAAATGTGTCGCTGGATAAGATTCCACTGCGCAGAATGCCACGAATTCATGCGGGACGAACTCGTCGCTCGCTGTCCAGACGCTTTACACCCGATGTACGAGCCTGGTTCGACCGTCGAGAGCGGCCAAGACCTCTGCCGAGAGTGCGCTATGGGTACTCCGCCTTCTGAGTACAACAAGCCCGAGACCAAGCCAGAATCAAAGACCTTCTTAGTCTTAGAGTTTTAGAGCCTGGGGTATTATGTTGTTCCTGCGATGGCCGTCGTAGATTCTTGTAATCAGTCAGTCTTGCGTGGTTTGCGGGCTAGGTTACCTGGGTTGGTAGTTACCTAGGTAGCTAATAGGCGTGAAGAGATGCGAAAGGATCTCGAGTGGTTGGTGTTGGATAATTAGGGTAATAGGGCCAGGGAAAGCTGATAAGTTTGTATCGGCCTTTTTCTAAATCAATAATGGCTTGAACTTCTTGGTACTAGACTGTGACTAAGCAGTAAAATGGACCGACCCCGGCGTGATCAGAGGTATTATGGGATCATATATTTCCTCGACGTTTTAAAGAGGAGTAGGTACGCGCTAAGTATAGACCATGGCGCCTCTGAGGTTGGAGTTCTGAAAATCAACTGGCATCTTCTGGATGCATCGACATAAGCTATCTCACTACTTGCTATGACGGAACAATTGTCAAGGCCAAGACAGGGTGCGAAGGCGATAAGGCTGTACTAATAGTACTATGGTAGTCGCACAGATATCAAATGAACTATCTTCCTACTCCTACATAAATTTATTGTATTTGTTCTGCGTTGCAGGAATCAAATATAACTCGTATTCGCAATTATCTCGGGATAGGTAGTCTCCGCTAACACGTGCCACAAGTAATCAACATACACCACAGGCAATAATTATGAAGCACAACGTACGACGTACAACGACAGTCCAGGTATTCACGGCCAAGCTCACAGTTCGTGTATTTTCAGGGTCACCTGCCCTGCCCACACACGGCACGCCATGTCGTGCCGTGCCGCGTCATGTCATCCCTCACAACACAATCCCGTAACACAATACACACCAAACACTTATCCGCTATCTTCCTCTTCCTCTTCCTCTTCCTCGCCTCTTTCTCTCGTCCTCTCATGCAGGCGGCCAAGTTCTGATCTGCCGGAACAGAGTACAACAGTGGCAAAGAGACGCGTGACCCAGCCACGGAATAATCATCGGAGTATTAATGGTATCTCTATTCCTATTCCAATCCCTATTCCAACTCCTATTCCTAAACCCCACCAGGATAAGTACGGACGTGGTGAGTACAAGTATCAACAACGCGTAAAGCCAACAGCACTACACTGAACACAACAGGTACACAACAGGTACATACAAAACAGGCCCAACGACCCGTCCCCCCAATTTCCTCATTTCCGCTAATCACCCTCAACTCCGAGCGCCGTTGCTCATTCCGCTCTATCAGAAAACCCAAAAAGAGCAATATTTTAAAAACAAGTTTGTAGCGATGTTCATATCCCAAGTTCCCGCTCAAGATTCAATCATAGGAATCTCCCCTTTCCCTCTCACAAGCGCTTGCTGCAACCTTTCATTCTCCTCGGCGCGAATCCGGACCCGTGCAGACTCAAGCCTCTGAATCCCCGCATCAATCGTCTCAATATGCACACTCAGCGGAATCGAAGTAGTATCACTCAGCAACTCCGGGGCCGCGACACGATCTCTAAGATCGCTCAATTTAGTCTGTATATCGCCGAGATCGTGCACGAGGCCCATGAGCTGCTTCACGGCCGTGCTGCGCTGCGCGTCGACTTGTTTCAGCAACGACAGCTGCGCGCTCAGTTTATTCAGCTGGCGATTGTTGGCGCCGATAAAAGTCCACAAGTCCCAGAGGGCCTCGCTGCGCTTCTCCTTGACGGCGTTGCCGTTGCGCACGATGAACTCGTCGATGCGCTGGAGATGGTCGTCGGCTTTGGAGAGCAGGCGGAGCGTGTCTTGGGCTTCGAGGATGAGGCCTTGGATCTTGTCGGACACGAAGGAGGTGTGTTCAATGTACTTCTCTAGTATCATGCGCTCGTGGAAGACAACGGGCTGAAAGGGGGAGAACAGCCATTCGATGATATTCCACGTAGTTAATTGGCCCTGGGCTTCTCGAGTTGCGGCGATCGAGTCGATGTACCGAGATGTCCAGCGGTTGATGCTGATGACGCTGTCGACGGCGCCGCCGACGTGGGTGTTGAACGCTTGAAGGCCATTAACGATCTGGCGCACGGCATCGATATAGCCGTCAAACTCGAGGACGAGTTCTTCGCGCGACGGTAAATCGCTATATTTGACCATAGTCCGCAGATCTCGCACCGATGCTTCCGCCCGTTTCATATCCATGGGTAATGAGACACCCTGGGCTGAGTCTTCGAGTACTTTCTCGAACTGGGATTGCACGTTCATGAGCTCATCAAACGCGACGGGCTGTACGTTTTCTTTGGATCCTGGAGGCGAAGGACCCTCGGTACAGAATGGAAAATCGAGAAAGGAGACACCCGGTATCCGGCAGATGGGTTGCAAGGATGCCGTGACGGAATTGGTGACGATATTCCTCGTCAATATAGAGATCCCCAGCACTATATAGAGAGCCAGCAGAAAGGCTATAGGCCACTTTGCAAACCGTAAAGCGATGCCAACGACGGAGAAGATCCAATGTAAGCACTCCATAAAGATCCCGGGTCCCGCATCCGTGGATCGTTGTTGGGAGAGACCAGGCCGCTGTGGCGCGCTCTTCGTCCCGTGACTATCGAATTGCGCATTCCTAGAGCTTTCGTATGCCTCATCTGATGATTCCTGTTTGGGTGCTCGCCGGCGAACTTGTGGCGCATCAATTGAACCAGGACGGATAGTCCTAGATGAACGTGTGCTGGAGCGCCGAGGACTAGTATTAATTGCGGGAGTAGGCATGAAGAACTCTGGGACTGGGGTACGCTCCTTGTCTTTCTCCATCGAAGCATGTCTAGTAGATGCTAGTGAAGGCTGAAAGGGAGCTCGTAAGATGACCCGGTCTTCATCGGCTCTGTCGGCAAAATCGCGGATGCTCTCTTGCGATGCCAAGTCTTGGGAGGATGATGTGTGTTGTGACTGTCCACTCGACATGACCCAGTTGTCGTCGAATGCATCTTGAACGACGGATGTGTCAAAACTGTCGTGTTCACCTTCCACCATCCGCCAAGAACCCTCTACCGGGATGTTGTTCGACCGTCTGGTGCTCACCATTGTGCTAGATGATAAACCACGAATTTCAAACCTCGCTTCCACCAAGAAGTTATGGGGGGTTGCTGGGTTGACAGGTAGCGTCGCGCCTGAAAAGGTTGTACCACTCCCTACCTACCTAGTAGGCAGTAAACGTTAACTTTTTAATGTTTGACAACTTTCAACATGGGAAACAACGATTGACTGATGATCAATCGACGACGATTCGATATTGTAAACAAATATCTACTCGTTTAAAACTATAAGATCTGCGACGTCGAACAACTTGCAGATCACCATCCGACAATGTACCGAATTCGCCAAGTTTCGGTATGTGAATGCGACAACAACAAATTCGTCGGTTGGGGCGACGTTTATATAAGTATGCGTGCCAAGAAACGTGATGCGTCTCCAAATGCAGACAGCAGCAGACCAGGGTTCGGCCAAGCGCGCGAAAGTAGTAGGCGGCAACCTAAGTATTTACAATAATACAGTAAGTCGTGTCGACAAGCTTCGTTTCGGTTCGCGTCGCGTCGAAGCTAAAATGCAGCGGAGTGACTCACACACGCAATACAGAATACAGATGCAGTAGTATTGTATTGCAGGGATGTCTATTCGGTTAAAATCTTGCACAGAAAGATAAGGCAAAGACGTGGATGCTGCCGCCTGAAATGGTGGCCTTGGGAATCCGTTAGAGAATAATCTGGGGAATGATTAACGGTTGGCGCGACTTGACTTGACGTACACGTACATTTACGGTAGTATGGGAAGCACGATGTGGGATTCGGTGGGGGGAGTAGTAGTAGAAGGGTAGGTAGGTATTTCCGGGTCAACAATTTCACCTACTTACAGCTAGTACATATAAAAAATCTAAGCAGTTGTTTGGAATGGTTGCGTGCCACCACACTTATCACTGACAGGCGGGATGACGTTGACGATGTGCTATCGGTAGGATTGGACAGGATTGGAGAATATGGGGGGATCTGGAGATACGGTAGGTACTTGGGCCACTTGTAGTACGGGGTCTTCTGACCTGGCAACGCGGTCACATGAGCTCGCGGTCACGTCGCGGCGGCGTGTCGAGCTCGGATTCGATAGCAAGATAGCGATAGGAATAAAGCGGGGTGTAGAGGTCTTCTCGATAAACGAATATCTTGTCTCTTCATGTGCATTTTTGGATAGTACTCGAAATTGTAAGGCGCCTTTAGCTCCGGTACAAGGCCGGCTGTATGATGATCGACCGGCAACATGCTCTTCAAAAGGGCATTAACCACCTGCATCTCCTCTCGCATCCCAAACCAATTATCCCGCATACGGCACCTTAATCATCTTCAATATCTACCGCTTCAATGGCATCCACGCCGGAGCTGTTCCTCGCATGCGCATGCGACAGCTGAAGCTCCACCCATCCCGCCCGCAGACCACAGACAACTCGCCGTCCAGCAAGAACTCTTCACAACCTCCATCTACAGCCCGGGTTCCCCCATCCTTCTCCCCAACGGCGCCAGGATATTCAACCGCCTAGTCGAATTCTTGCGCCGACAGTACACGCGCTACGGCTTCGACGAAGTCATCACCCCGACCATCTACAAAAAGGCGCTGTGGAAGAAGTCGGGCCACCTGGAAAACTATAGCGATGACATGTTCACCGTGACGAGCACGTCGCCGTCGCGGAGCGATCCAGTTGATGAGAATGGGGAAGGCGGGGAGGAGGATGAATACGGCCTCAAGCCCATGAATTGTCCCGGCCACTGTCTGATCTTCGCGTCGCAGCGACGCAGCTACCGAGACCTCCCGATTCGATACGCCGATTTCTCGCCCCTCCATCGGAACGAGATATCGGGGGCTCTGAGTGGATTGACGCGAGTGCGCCGCTTCCACCAGGATGACGGACACATCTTCTGCAGACCCTCGCAGATCGAAGACGAGATACGGAAGACGTTGGATTTCGTGCGCGTCGTCTACTCGACCTTTAGGCTCGGGCCCTACCGATTGACTCTGTCTACGAGACCGCAAGATCACTGCATAGGAACACTAGAGGAATGGGAGAGTGCCGAGGGTGCGTTAAAGAGAGCACTGGAAGCGTCTGGACAGGATTGGACTATTAATGAGGGCGATGGTGCCTTCTATGGTCCCAAGATCGACATCATCTTGCGGGACTCGGACGGAAAAGAGCACCAGACGGCGACTATCCAGTTAGATTTCCAATTACCGAAACGTTTCGAATTAGGATACATTGCCCCGGCCCCAGGATACGAGCGACGCGGAGAAACCACTACAGATCCAGATGCGTTAAGTGAAACCGGTCTTGTTGCCCCGGTCCTTATTCATCGAGCCGTCCTGGGCTCTGTAGAGCGCTTGATGGCCCTGTTGATCGAGCACTACAACGGGAACTGGCCTTTCTGGCTGAATCCGCGACAGATCTTGATTGTGACTGTCAACGACAGTCAGCCCGTTATAGATCATGCCAAGAAAGTCCAGGATATTCTCCTGGGCAGGCAAGGTTCGCCAGATAAAGCCGTAAGTCAGGCGACCAATTTCGTCGTAGACATCGACGACAGGCAGGTCGCCGTCGGAGTCAAGACGCACCAGGCCAAGGCGAAAGGTTACAGCGTCATCCTGACAGTTGGGACACGGAATGTTTCCAGCGGAACAATTACGTGTGACCTGACACGGTTGGAAAGTGAAGGGGAAGGGCCGGGACGGAAGCGGATGGACATGTTTCCATCTGAGCTGCTGAAGATCCTCAGAGCCAAAGCAGACGCTTATCTGTAGATTAATGGTATATGAGCTAAGCAGCGCTGTCGAGAATCAGATCTGCCTCAAACCCTACCGAGTTCTCGGTAATGTATATATAATAAACGCCGCATACCCTCCAACACATCCGTAAAGTAAAGCCTGGCACGCCGAGTAGACTTGATAATGTATACTGGACCATATGAGAAAGCCATATTGGCCGGAATCAAGCAAATCCAGCGATTCCGCAGAGCAAGCGGGCCCTACTCTTTCAACACCCTCATATCTCTAGTAGGGTTGGGGGTGTCGAGATCGTTCGAGAGGTTAATCCGAATAAGCCGAACATTAGGAATATGTGGCGCGCAAACGATATGGCATCCGTGAGAATGCCATACTGCGACTCGAGCTCGATCTTTCCTCGGCTAACTCATTCATCGTCGTTTATCTCGGGGGTGTCATTCGAAGTTCCATTAGAAGATCTCCTACAAGCAACAAGTTAAAAAGGCGAGACGAATAAGGGCAGCGAGGGCAATAAGCAGGTACGTACTGTCGATCCCGTTCTTCCAGCCTCTCCAAGATGGCAACCGCTCTACACCACAGAGACAAAAACCTCAGTTAGTCACAGTCCTCTTCCGCTCGACGAAGTGAGGGGAATAATAACAGCCGGAAGGGGCGGGAATGTAGAGGGAGGGAGGAGAGACATAGTACATACTCTCTCATTTCACCGGGGACCGTTTCCCCCCGGGCTTCTGCGGCAGCGACGAGCTCGCGACGCCTGGCGAGCTGGTCCCGGATGAAGTTGACCGTCTCTTTCAAGACGTACCCCTCGGATCTACCCTGGCCTTCCAGGCCCGGTACTAGTTCGCAGAGACGGTCGAAGCCTGCGCGGATTGCCTCGCGGCGTTTCTGTTCTGTGGGGATGGTAGGTGCTTAGTTCAAGCGTTGCGCATTACTCATTCACTAACTTGCTCTCATGCACATCATGCGTAAGGGAAACAGTCTCGGGAATGACCGGAAACATACATACCTGACGCGATATGATTCTGTTTCTTCTCCTCCTCCGTCAGCCGGGGTTTCTCGTCGGGACCAAGTCCCTGGCTATCCGCGTCCTGCGGCGATCGCGACCCATTCTCTGCCATGTGTCTGTCTGTCCTCTATGTGCGGTGGTGGGCTAGTAGATTTCGTTCAATGATACTAAGAACTAAATAAAGCGAAAGTGGAAGTATTTTGTTTTGCTCGACAAAAAGAGGCGTGCCATATGAAGCAACGGTTGCCCGTGATCATGCGGTGATAAGTATATAGCAACAAGAAAAAGGAATGAAGAAGAAACGATGGGCGAATGAGCTTGTGGCATTACATGGTTTGATGGTGTTCGCGTACGTCTCTCACTCCTACCTCACCTGGATTCCGGGATTCTGAATCCATACGGCGGCTTCGTTGAGCTGAGATACTTGTCGCGATAACCTCCCGTGTTGTAGCAAGCAAGCAAGGAAGCAAGGCACTAGTAAATATGGTGTAGGCGGAAGTGACGACGATGCATGTGATAATTGCCCCACTAGAGGTAGGTACTGTAGGTCATCAAATAGCGCCAAGGGTCCTCGTGTTAACAAGCCACACCAGGCGCAGCTTTCTAGGTGCATATGCACACCCGTTGTAGATAAATGGATACTGTGGCGGTGCACGGTTAGCTTCCTTAAGCAGGTCTTGGCTCACCTCACCTGTACATGTGAGATCTGTGTCTCTAAATTCCTGATAATGCCTGATAGCCAAGTAAGTATTATTTGTTAGCAGGATAGTCTAGACACAGCACCTATGCGACATGGTATGGGGATATCAATAAATGCAGTAAATGCATCGTGAGAACCTTTGATTTATTCACACATTTGAAGTTATAACTCCCTATAGCTAGTTACTGTAGTAACTATGTAGGTATCTTTATGTGGATAGTATCCTATTACACGTATCAAATCATTGCAAATACAGCACTGCCCACTACCTATCCGGGCGAGCTCATGCAAGTCAATTCAAATCAATTAAGCTTAACGGTAGCGAGCCACTATTTACCCCCCTACTGCCGACTTGACCGACTGCCAGTTCCCCATCCTCCAGTTCTCCACCTTCAATTCGCCATTCCCATCTATCCATCATCCGCATCTCTCACTGTCCTTCTCTTCTTCTATTTTCGCCTTTACCTTTCACCTTCACAGATTCAGCACATCTCTTCCTCAATTCTGCTCCCCCTGAGCTTGAATCAGCTTCCTTGAATAGAGAGATAATCAATTGACTGAGCTGGCCATCAATACCCCTCTCTTTACCTCTACCATTCTACTCCGTCCAGGTAGCTAGGAAACCCACAAGTCCGTCATGGAGAAATCACAACCCCTATCTTCAAACGACGTCCCGGCAGACCCTCCTCCCGCCTACGCACCAACAGCCAAAGAACATGACCTACCCATCCGCCAATCGCAACCCCTCCAACAAGGCCGGCGTCCACCGCCTCTCGCGCCCCTCGAGCTGCCCATCCTAAAATACATGCAAACACACCGCGTAATCCTCGCCTCCGCCTCTCCCCGCCGGCGGCTCTCCTCAGCCAACTCGGGCTCCCCAACATCGAAGTTATGCCCTCCGCGAAACCCGAGAACCTCCCCAAAGACCAGATGGGGGCCTTCGAATACGTCTCCTCGACAGCGCAGCAGAAGGCCCTAGATGTCTACAACGCAGCGATAAAGCAAGCGACAGAGGCCAACGAGGCAGCCGAAAAAGCGAAAGAGAACGGAGATGTCGGCGGGCAGACTACTCCACATGTGAAAGACCCTGATCTCGTGATAGCCGCAGATACCGTCATCGTCACGAGAGAGGGCACGATCCTCGAGAAGCCGCCTTCGGAACAGGCACACAAGCGCATGCTGCGGCACCTCAGGGACACGCGGGTCCACCGCGTGCTGACCGCCGTGTGTTGCATAGCCCCGAAAGCGGACGCTAGTTTCCCTGGGTACGCCATCTCGAGCCATATCGAGGAGACCAAGGTGACGTTCGCGAAGGCGAGCGAGGGACTGCCGGACGACGTCATCGATGCCTACGTCAGGACGCGCGAGGGCGTCGACAAGGCCGGTGGGTATGCGGTGCAGGGGATAGGAGGAATGGTGCTCGTGGAGAAGGTCGATGGGAGCGTGGATAATGTCGTCGGGTTGCCTGTTAGGCAGTGCTTGCAGCTTTGCGAGAAGGTTGTCTTCAAACAAGATGAGGAAAGCGAAGGGGAAGAGAGCGAGTAAACAGGTTGAAATTGCTGGAAATATTAATTTCTCACAGGATTGATAAGATGTAAAAAAAATGTCCTTAGGTAGGGGTAATGTCGAATTTGGACCGGTATATATATCTTGGTTTCTTTATATCATAATAAGCAAGCAAGCTATACTACCTAGACTTAGAAGTACATGAATGCGAGGAAATCGATAATCTGATGCCAACAGGGCTGCAGTCAGGTCGACAGAACTCCTAACCTCACAGCCTCGTAAATAGTAGCTCAACTTCCTGAATTATATAATAATATCGGCTAGATCATGAATTCGAAGCTATTTCTTGCCGAGAGACTTGGCGTTCCGGGGACGCGTCCAGAGCCGACCCTGAAATGCCATATTACGCCGCGAATTCGGGCATAATTGGCCCGAAAGCGGAAGATGGGGACCCTATCCCATCACCGGAAACCCGCTCCGATTTGAGCGCTACCCGGGCCAGACCACTGGATTCCAAGTAGACTTAGGGGATACGTGTGAATTACATCAGTACTTGCTGGTTCCCATAATGGATCGGATTGATCGGCGAAGGGGATAAATAGCTCTTGTTGTCCTCGGTGAGCAAAGCTTGATTTTTCACCGTCTACCGGGTTTCGCCAAGAGTCTGCTGGCCTGCTCATGTGATTTCGATAAATATGGTAAGACTCAGGCACATCCTCGGTCTGCTAGGCGTATCCACGCTAGGACTCGGGGCTATGGTTCAGAGGAATTCTACGGATTGGCCTGTCTATGATAATGGATTAACGGATCTTGTGCAATGGTGCGTGTATCCGCTATGGTTAGCTTGTTGCGCGAGTCGAGTTGTCTAATATCAGCCGGACAGGGATCATTACAGTTTTCATATCAATGGGGAGAGGCTGTTTCTATTCTCCGGAGAGGTGAGTTCTCCAGCTATGCGTAGAACATTGCGGTTAACTGACGTTCTCAGTTTCATTACTGGCGGTATCCTGTGTAAGTTACGGTGTCACGCTACGAGGAACACCAAGATCATTGCTAACAATGCACCAGCCCCGAGCTATGGCGCGACTTATTAGAAAAAGTGAAAGCAGCCGGGTAAGCATTCTCTCAATATCACACTCCACCTAGCCCAACCCTAACAAGTACAGATTTAACGCCTTCTCCATCTACAACCACTGGGGCTACCACAACCCTCTACCGGGTGTCCTAGATTTCTCAAACGGCGCACACAATTTCACCCAGATCCTAACATTAGCCAAAGATCTGGGGCTGTACATGATCATCCGACCAGGACCATATATCAACGCCGAGGCGAACGCGGGAGGTTTTCCCCTATGGGTGACGACGGGGGCGTACGGGGAGCTCAGGGACAACGATCCTAGATATACGGAGGCATGGACGCCTTATATGACGGAACTATCGAAGATCGTGGCGCCGCATCTCGTTACTAATGGTGGTAATGTCGCATTCTTTCAGATTGAGAATGAGCTGGGGAATCAGTGGCTTGATGTCGCTACCAAGACGCCGAATCTGCCCGCGCAGGAGTATATGGAGTTGTTGAAGCAGAACGCTAGGGATAATGGGATTGATGTTCCGCTGACTCATAATGCTCCTAATATGGTACGGCTATCGGTGATGTTGGTTTGGTATTGGGCTAATGCATTATAGAACGGTTATTCCTGGTCGACTGATTTCTCCGACGCAAAGGGTAACGTGGATGTTGTTGGATTGGACAGTTATCCGTCTTGTTGGAGTTGTAATCTGAGCGAATGTACCGGGACAAACGGTGAATATGTCGCCTATGTAAGTGTGACCCCAAACTCGCGCACCCCTGCCGTCACTAATATTAAATAGCAAACTCAAAATTATTATGAGTAAGTCTAGAGTCGCTGGAGCCAAGAGACTTAAAGCCGGGGGAAATACTGACGTGTTGACAAAGCTACTTCACCGTGCAATCACCGTGAGTATCACCAAATACCAGCCTAAAACGGCACGTCTGACAAGAAGCAGCACACAACCAAACTTTATGCCAGAGTTCCAAGGCGGGTCGTATAACCCATGGGGAGGACCGCAAGGGGGGTGCCCAGGTGACATTGGCGCAGATTTCGCAAATCTCTTCTACCGCAACCTGATCTATCAGAAAGTCAGCGCTATATCTCTATATATGCTCTTCGGCGGAACATCGTGGGGTTGGCACGCTGCTCCCGTCGTCGGTGAGTAGATTAGACTATGGCGGTGATAATGGCTTTAGAGATGCTAAGATCATTAAGCGTCAAGTTACGATTACTCTTCCCCGGTATCTGAGAACCGCCTGATTGGGAGCAAGTACTACGAGACGAAGTTGCTTACCCAGTTCACGAGAGGTTGGTTATTTCTGCACTGTGACATGAAGAAGCTGAGCTAACGATTTAACAGTGGCGAAGGATCTCACGATGACCGACCGTATTGGAAATGTGAGATACTGACACCGTTGATATTGATGAAAGTAACTTACCTAGGCCAAACAGAACACGAACTACTCGAATAATTCAGCCATAGCTGTATCTGAGCTTCGAAACCCAGAGACAGGGGCCGGCTTCTACGTGGCTATGCACGCATACACTCCCTCGTCTACGTTGGAGACCTTCAAGCTCCGCGTCAATACTTCTGGAGGACAATGTATGTTCCCTCACTCTGAACTTGGAAGTACGTGTTCACCTAATCTTCCTTCTAGTGACGGTACCACAACACGGTGGGACAATCGCGATCAACGGGCATCAAGCCAAGATCCTCGTGACCGACTTCGCATTCGGGTCCAAGAAGCTCCTCTATTCAACCGCAGAGATACTAACCTACGCCATCATCGACGGCAAGGAAGTCCTAGCGCTATGGGTTCCCACAGGGGAATCCGGGGAATTCACCGTCCAAGGCGCCAAATCAGCGAAAGCAGTCTCCAGTGAAGGCAGGGGTAATATCAAATTCTTCCGCGGGAAATCTGGCATCGCCGTGTCGTTCACGCAGAATGCCGGAATGAGTGTAATTGAGCTCGATGATGGCTCGAGGGTTGTGCTTCTCGACAGGTCTGCTGCATACTTGTTCTGGGCGCCGAGCTTGGTGGATGACCCTTTACACATCCCGGAATCTACAAGTTAGTCGATATCATCTTCACTATTAATATATAGGTCTAGCGGCTAACACCACTTGAAGTCTTGGTTCAAGGCCCTTATCTAGTTCGATCGTCGACTATCCAGGCACACACCCTCGAGCTAACTGGTGACGTCGCCAACGCGACAGAAGTGCGAGTATTTGCACCCAAGTCGGTCCGCGCCTTGGCCTGGAACGGCAAGAAGCTTAAGATAACCTCGATGAAGAATGGGTTCCTGACTGCTAAGTTGGAGGGGTCACCGTCTTTTACCTTATCAGCATTAACAGGCTGGAAGTTCACAGATAGTCTCCCAGAGATTAGCAGCGACTACGACGCCTCTGGTATTGCTTGGAAAGGTATGTCTTCTGAGCCTCTCAGCCTTTTCAAATAACTATTCTAAGTATTTACTGTCACTAGTTGCAAATCACACCAATACCTCCAACCCCACGACCCCAGCATTGAACAACCCCGTCTATATGTAGATGACTACGGCGTACATGCCGGGTCCCACATCTACAGAGCCACATTCTCAACAACACAGCAACCACCAACAGGCGTCTTCCTAGATATAACCGGTGGCCTCGCCTTCGGATACTCCGTCTGGCTAAACTCCCACTTCCTCGGGTCCTGGCTAGGTCTATCCTACATCGACAACCAGGGTCTGCAACTACCCTTCAAAAACATCACGCTCAACACCGATCGTGACAACGTCCTCGTCATCCTAATGGATAACTCCGGCCACGATCAACGCGCGGAAGCGCTAAACCCTCGAGGGATTAGCAACGCCACCCTTCTAGGTCCAGGAACGTATTCTTTCAGCGAGTGGAAGATCGCCGGGACCGCTAGAGAAGAAAACGCCCTAGTCGACCCTGTGCGCGGCTTCCTCAACGAAGGCGGCCTCTTCGCCGAGAGAGTCGGGATGCATCTCCCGGGGTATTCCGAGGTAGAGGCAGACTGGATATCCTCAGGAAGCAATACCTCCACTCTCGGCGTCTCCGGCGCAGGCGTGTGGATCTTCCGGACCGAGGTTCCCCTATTCATCCCAAGCCGGTCTCGACGTATCAATCTCATTCCGACTCACAGCGCCATCAGCGACGACATTCACCTCCACAACAGGAAAAACTAATCAACTACGCGCGCTGCTTTTCGTGAATGGATACCAGTACGGGCGGTTCAATCCGTATATCGGGAACCAGATCGATTTCCCCGTGCCGCCGGGTATACTGAATTACAATGGCATGAACACCATCGCCGTGACGGTTTGGAGTCAGGCTGCTGAGGGCGCGGAGATCAAGGTTGAGTGGAATGTGGATTATATCCATCGCACTTCGTATGATATGGGTTTTGATGCGACGTACTTGCGGCCGGGGTGGGATAGTAAGAGGTTGGAGTATAGGTAGACAGTGTCAAGATATGTATTACACTATTATAAGGTCTAAGACAGCTCAATGAGAAGTTCTAATCGCTTAATAGCGTCATTACCAATGTTGTGACTAAAGCAGAAACAAAGTTATTACCTGTATCTATCTACCCAGTGTACGATAAGGGCGTAATCAGGACACAACAGGGGCTCACTTTATATATGAACTAACATAAGGAGCCTATAGCTGAGTATGTAACTAGGGTTGTTAGATACCTATGGAGAGGGAGGGATGGAGGCGTACGTGCATGGCTCTGGTGATGCTCGATATGAGAATCCCCTTCTTTCGTAGAGGAGAAACAGTGATCCTTGGCATGTCTCTAAGCCTGATACCTAATAACACTATGAAAAAACAAAATGAATGATATCATTTGTTCATATGACCGACCTTGGCCTGGCTATGCACGTATGGCACGGCGCCCCGGGTCTCTGTAGTCCCGCTGACACGTCTCACAGAAGGCTATAGTGATGGGTTTGACCATTGTGCTGATGCCATTGTGATCACCTGAATGACAATCCCATTCAATTCGGAATACAAAGGGATAATGAAAGCCCACAACGGTTTTTGGACATAATAAACAAATTTTTGAAACAACCAGTTTATATTTCTCAAGCAAGTATCGAATCGGGGAAGCCCCCATTTATAAGCCCTCGATGTTTTATTTGACGAGGGTAACAGGACCGAGCCTATGTATCGCGAGACGCGAAATCCTGTCTTGGAAACCATTCATATGAACCTCATTATGTTAGGCTTTGTTTGATTCCTATTGAGATCCTACTGCGCGTAACTCACCCTCTCGACAACAGTTCTTGATTCGACACACCATAGGTTATATAAGTCTAGGTTATTTCCGTGTGGGATATCTAAATTAGTGAGGCCTAAGCCCTTCTTGACATACTTGACATATTGATATCTCCATAATCTTTTACCGCATCCCTGTTTGTTCCGATTCTGTGCTGCTCTCAGAATAGGTAACCACCACCTCCCTCGTCCTATCTGCCACAAGGCTAATTTTATAGCATTCATTATGAGATACGCCATCGGCAGCTGCCTCACGAAAACAGATCATTTCAACAAATGCGACCTTGAGCGCAAAGTTGAAAAGATCAATATCTGCGCATATCCAAATCAAAGTGGTCCCGAGTACCCGACTGTGAATCACTGGGTCTTGTTTTTGCAATGCTCCCCGACCAGTTCCGTCAAGGTGGACATGTACCACATGGGCATCGGCACTCTCGAGATCTCTTCGAAAAAATACTCCCATACCGATCAAGCCGTGCACATGTTCTCACTAGAACCCGCCCGGGAATTCACTGTTGATGACTTTGTCAACTTGGTCGGTGCCAAACGACTATATAGCTACGATTTTACGGATGAGGAATATCGCGAAGGTTGTAGGTTCTGGAATTACACCGTCATCGAGTATCTCGAACGGGAAGGTTGCCTTGCTGAGGGTACCGCGGAGGGTGCTTGGGATGCTTTATCCTACGCTTATGACAAACCGGGGCAACCGATACTCCGTGAGATTAAGCGAGGAACTTTTTGCTGAGAAGACATTTAGTCAGGTAGACTTGAAGAATCATGAGTAGCAGAATATGGTGCTACGAAGCCTTTCACCCTTGTTCATGGTCATATGATGTAGCCAAACACGAAAGGGATCTATATAAGAGTGCTACTGCCAGAGAATCATAGCTAAAAAGGGGAATAACTATATTCTGAGCCGCATTAAAGTTTATCAATGCCTTAATGAAGCTTTGATATCACTCTAATTTGAAATTATCTGTTCGGGGCGTTACAGGCAGCGCAGCCACGATACCCCAAGAGTTATTAACCCACCAAACCTGTGAGATACACATTATTGAATAAATAGAGGCAAACATTAATAATATGGACTGGTTTATGACATGGTTGCCTCTTTGTAATCACCCGAATCACTTCCCTAATTAGCGTGAAGTGCAAAGGGATAGTGAAACTCCTACACGCGGCTTCGGATGGAACAACAAATACCAATAATCGCCAAATAGGCCTCTGCAGCTGGCCAATACCCATTGATGGTGGCAAGGACTTTAATAGTAAAGGTTGTAAGGGTGAATCTGTGCATCACGAGTACGAAGAGGGCCGCAAAGACTAGTGTGACCGTCAATCATTCAGATCACGTTTCTTCCCCATTCAAATATCCTTCTATGTAGGCCCCTGTAACTCCTTGGTTCTTTATGGATTTATGGGATATATAAGAGTCCGCGAATTCCCTCATGTTTATCCAACTCAGTCACATCCAAAGTGGTCCTTATTGCTTGACATTTTCATCTCTCCTATCGTGCACTGCATACTATCCCCTTCTGTCCAATACTTGTCTAGAAGCTCTATATGTATTGGCGTTCTTCTTCTGTACATCCAAATCATCACTACACTAATTTCATCCAGTCATGGACTACAGCTTTTGTAACCCAGCTCGTTTCAACAAAAACCATCTCTGGCGAAAGATCAAGAAGATCAATGTCTGCGCATACCCGAACCGGAACAACCTCGAGTACCCGACTACAAACCACTGGGTCATGTTTCTACAGTTTTCATCGATCAGTTCCGTGAAAGTAGACATGCATCCAAGTCGTTTCGGCCGAGGGAGCCTTGAACTGTCATCCAAAAAATACACCCAGACCGACCGGGCAATCCACACATTCTCACTTGAAGTTGAACAACGATTTACTATTGGTAATTTTGCCGATTTCATCGACGAATGCGGCCTAGATGAGTACTACTTCACCAGGGAATGCGAAGGTTGTCGGTATTGGATACACCGTGTTATCGAGATACTGGAGGGAGAGGGCGAACTTCAGGCTGGTAGCGCGAAAAGTGCCTGGGACTCTTTGTCCCACTACTATGCCGACAAGGAAGAACCAGTGTTCCGTGAGATAAAATACAACAAGACTGAGGCTTGGGGTTGACTCTTTGCGCATCATCGCCATATGTAATGATCGTTAGAGGTCTTAAAGGTCATGTATTCGGGTTCCTTCCAGTTTTGGTGGTTGAATATGATTTTTGCTGGACCGGGGTTTAGGAAATTAAGCTGTACTTCTCTACACTTGACTCAATTAGTCAAGAGTTAGATCATACGCGAGCTGACATATTACTTGTTGAATTCAAATGTATCTCACTAAATTGTCACGTTCGCATAGCCGATACTAAACTAAACTACTCTTATCATGCTAAGGTCTTTCAACGTAAACTCAACGCAGAGTATTTCACGCGGCCGTTCCAAGTTTTATACAAACTAAGGGTAGAATAATTGAACGAGTAATATAAAGAAGAACAGTCAAATGATGATAAGGACTTAATCAACCTGCTTGCATAATGTACCTAAAGCAACGAGGATTTCTCATTAGTAAGTATGTGCTCAGTCTTGACCCTATCAGATGTCCTCGGTAAGTTGTTGGAGACTATATCCAATACTCTATTTGTAGTCCTCAGTTTAGAGTATCGCAGAGAATGCGACAACACTGTGGTATGAACTTACGAAACGAAGCTTATGTAATACTCTTACAATTCGCAGGCATTGGGTTTATCGGCACTGTTGACCTCCATCTCGTCCTCGGCCTACTATGAGCAATTCTCCATTCTAACTAAAAACATGACGGGTGAGTTTGCGCTCTTCGTGAGTGTCTCATATCTACAGTCATATACAGGACTCGCCGCTGTTATTTCCATGATGATAGGCCACTGGCTAACATGCTTTTACGTTTTATCATTGTTCCTCTCTACTACGAGTTTCAGTCGGCTAGGGAACGCATGGGCAAATGCCGCATAGGTATACGGCGAAACGACAATGGATATCATAGAAGAAAGGACTCTTGCATCAGAAAAAGAGGCCAAACGGATACTAATACGTCACAAGAAAGGGAGAAGGCGTGCTATCATGAAGAATGTGTGTGGGAGTAAGGAGAGAGTTGAGTCGGTATTCCCTACATCTGACTACAGATGCATCAAGCGGCTAGCTTGACTGTGCCACCACCATACCACTATACACATAGTCCTAGAAAGTGGCACTTTATCAAAGGCTTGGAGTAAAGTTCAGCGGTGTCAGGGTAACATCGCGATCGAGATATTTCAATCCAAGTAAGGATGTCAATCTTTTCGCAGCTTTCTATTTGTTTCTACTATAATTTGCTGTTTAATCACGAGTGTCTCAGAGCGTACGGGATGCTTCAATTGTGAGAGATGTTGACAATCATGTGATGGCGGTAGTCTCAGCTTAGCGTATTGACTATCCGTTTCACACCGAGCCCGCTGCCTTTGTTCACCGCTGGTCAGGAGATACATTCACAATTTTCTTAACGATGTACGTGACTACACCAAACGATTCGTTAAGAAATGACTATCTTGATCCTAGACATGTCGTAGATCAACTTCATACACTCGTACGTTACAGACTGGCGTCCCGTCGCCCTACCAGAAGCTTGCCATGACGCCTCCGTGTAGGAAGTTTAGTGAGTGCTATGAAGCGGAAACATAGTCGAAGAGACCTTATTATCGTTCCACCTCCTGGTTCACTCATCTCTACTAGCCGGGAATGTAGTAAGCGTGCATAAAAGGTGCGATGTCCGATGACGGTTAAGTGTTATCCAGCATTCACCCTGAGCACTCACATTGAATGAGCAGGCCGCTTCTTATCAGTTTGGAACGAATAGCAACACTGCGCATATACAAGTTTACTCCTAATATTGTTACCTTAACCGTGATAGAAGACTACCATGACCATGAATTCCTTGATGGATTTCTTCGACTGTCTGCCGTTTAGACGCCTGTTCTTCGGCAATAACACCGGAACAGATGATGATGGGCGAGATGTCGACAATTCACCCGCACCCAGTGATGGCTACTACCCCGGATCCTCTCCCATGCGCATCGAGACTTCACCAGCCTCTGGCTCTCCTTCACGGCCCGATAGGTTACCCAAAGTACACAGATTAGGGCGCAGTCCGCCGTACGGGGAAAGATTCTATGATTACCGTCGCCCAGTCCGGCGCCGTGATCATTCTAATCGCCGCACGCGTCAAAATGAGCGACTTTCCCAACGCTGCAATCGACGATCCAGTCCCGCCAGGAGTGTCTCCTCAATATCCGATGACAGTTGCCATTCCTCTGCTGGTGATGCCCCAAGAAGGGGTGATTATTCTCAGCATGCAGCCCCTGAAGCTTCGACTCATTCTATAGACGGTCGTTACATGCACGTGATCGATGCGCTCTTCCATCGTCCCGGTGCGCCACGTGTCAACGAGGTTGAATGGGACGATTTCATCCGAGTGATGGCACACATTGGCTTTAGTATAGAACCAGGGAATGGAGCTAGCCATAGCTTCCGCGTAGCGAGCAGGAGTGCGATATTCCCAGTGCATTCATTGGGTGAAGTCATCACAGTGCACCGACCGCATCCCAGAACCGCGTTGAGTTTTATTCAGATGCGGGAGACTGGACGTAGATTGACTAGGGCATTTGGGTGGTCTACGGACACTTTCACAAGCAAGTGATAAGAGTTATCACCCTGCCAATTGTGAATGAAGACGATGGAAGCGGATGTCACTGAAAGGTTTCGGAGTTTGAGGCGTCGGTGTCTGGATGTGGAACTTCGATATCATTTTCGTAGGAATAGTCCATCAGACCTGCTTAGGTAGTGAGGTAATTTGTCTTTCAATAAAAGAAAATTCTCCTCGTCCTGGAGCCACTACAAGAATACCTGAAGTTCATCTCTGTTCAGACTTACTCTTATTAGCCCCAGCGTTTCAATGGCTCGGCCTGGGCTGTAATCAACTCTATGTGCTTCCTCTGTATTCAAATCTCCACTTCTATATGTGAGCAACCTAGTCATGATATCATTGTATAGATGAACTAGCCTGGGGGCATGACCTCGCTGAGCGAACTTCACTCCAATCCGTTATCGGCTCAGGCATGACTGGGGTATGACTGCTGCCTGCAAGGCCACTGTCGGGGTTCGATCGCCTTGTAACTGGCGTTGACAGAATGCTGGAGAAGCGTCCAGTAATATTTGCAGCCAAGTGCCCGTGGTTCCCGCTACCCTGTATCGCCAATGGAGCTCGGTATAAGGTTGTGTTAAGATTTATCTGTGGCGGTGGCAGTGACAACCAGATCGGGAGGGTGTCGCAGCGCAGGATGGCGGTGCCGGGACGCCTTGGCTGAACCTCTCAGATATCTTGACATCAATTGTATAAAAGTAACGAAAATGAAATCTCCCGTAATGCGTTAATCAAATGATTTTAGCTAGAAATATCATAATAACTCCACGAATCCATACAGCATGCTCTCTTCATTATGTGTTGATCAATGTCGGCTTTTCTCAATAATTATCCTCATATATGCCTTGGCGGCTTTTGCCGCTATGCCACGGACATGCTATCACATAACCGGCGAGCCTGTGAGACAGAGTCCCGGGCGTCCGAAATTTATACCCTGCGATCCTAGCGCCGAAGTTGGCAACTGCTGCTCCGAGGTGGATATGTGCATGGGCAACGGCGTGTGTCTTGGTCTAGACGCGTTTAACGGGTACACCTTCCAGGCTTGCACGCATCCGGATTGGCCCGAGGCCTGCAGTCACGGATTTAAGTGGCCTGGTACGATAATCAGGGGGTTTTATGCCCACGTATGGCAATGTAGGTATGGCTATAGCACGCCATACTGCGTCGGCGAGAATGCATCGTGCTGCGACGATGAGGATGGGTGGGTGTATCTACCAAAGTTTTCTAATATCCATCTTGCCGGGAGTACGAACTACATTATTCGGCCCAGTGGTGACAATCGGGACCTCGGAGGCGATTCTAGTGCCTCCAATAGGATTGCTTTGGGTGTCGGGCTTAGTTTGCCGCTTGTCGCTGTCCTGGTCGCGGTCGCCCAGTGGTTGTTCCCCGAAGCGCGGCTCTGGTTTTGGAAGAAAAGGAGAGAACATGAAAAGCTCAAGAAGGACGATGATGAGGGTAAACTGCTTGAAGAAGGTCGTCGACCATTTTTATCGGATATGTCGTCGGGGCTAGAGATGTCTGCTGCAGGGGATATTGGTGAACGGCAATCCCGGTACAAGGATGGCACATGGGCGCCTGGCTCGGAGGAGCGCTCAGGTACGATGAAAGGTTAGCCGACGTTGTCCAGAAGGTGACATTTCAGCAATACCGCGATGATCAGCGTTGTTAGTAGAAAATTGGGACGGTAACCGTCTATTAGGCCAAAGCATACGCTGAGTGCGCCGAGCCCCTTGTACGCTTTTCGTATGCGCGTATTGGTGCGTAACCAAGATGATTGACGCTGTCTGAACCATATTGAAATTGATGAGATTTAGCCTTGGTTATCTAAGCATACTAGTGGGCCTCAGAGGTAAGGAACTCCGCTACAACTATATATGTAGAGTCTGGATGCGATCCAAGGCCCTTGGGGGGCATAATAGATCAATTTTCACCAGCGTCGCCCTGGCCATCGTTATCCTCTTAGAGGCTGCGAAGCCTCCGTGACCTTCAAGACCTAATTTTATCGGGATCTTGTGTTCTATATCGCTTTACCTAACAGATCGACATTTTAGTAACTAAAGTTACTAGTATCAGCCACCGTAATCAAGGTAGTAATATGTACCTACTGTTGTTATTATATATAGAGTACAAATCGTATTACTTTTGATAGATCTTGGCAAGTCACGGAGGTTTCGCAGCCTCTAACAGGATACTGAGGGATTGCGCTTAGGACTGCACTAATTTCTGGGGTATAGTGGCTTGCATCCACGCCATCCCACATCATAATCTCAATAACTAGAAAACAATAGGGCTCGCTGAGCCAATGAGTGATCGACGCACTTACCGGAGCAGTAAGAGCTGGTCTAAGCAAGTTTACATGCTCGATTTTCCAAGCCTATGTTAAAGCCCATCACTGATGCCCCTGAATTCAAGGATGTGGAAACGAAATCTATCGGATGCCTCTATATCCGCTAGAGTGCTACAGCCCAATAGCGCGTTGTTGATAGAAAATCTCCACTATAGTCCTTTAGCGTTAAATTTCTTAACAGGCTTGAGCCGTCTAACTTCTGATTTACTCCCTTACGTTCCCAAATTTCTTATTTTTGGCCATTTTAGAAAGTTTGAATAGGTCATAAAGCAGTTGACGTCGAATTATGGATGTGTTTACCCGTAGAATAACAGAATAGAGGGCACGGTGGTCGTTATCGCCGTAGGATACTGAGTCGGTATGGGAGCCGACAGTAGCGGAGGGATGAAATCGGCGCCTTTGCCCTGTTTTGTCAGCGCTGCGTGTCGTTTTGGTGTCAGTTGATCTACACAAACCCACACACTCAGCTTAAGCCCGCTGAGTTGATATAGCAGAAAGCTCGTTGGTTGCTCGCAAGTCAAATATCTCTGAGCATTAACTCTAGGAGTTTCAATCGACATATTTCTCTATCAGAAAATCTATTAAATGACAAAATGTTGCGTTCGAGCGTTCAACAGGGAATAGGAGGCGGGTTCTCGGCATTGGGCCAAGCTGCGCGGAGAGTATCCGTTCAGATGCCAGAAACCCTCAACAAGCTAAAACGACTTTGTCAACAGAAAATAACAACATCCGACTACAAGCTTGCCAGTTCTATTCAGTCCAACGTCCCACATTATGACCTGTCAACAGTATCGCCTTCCAATTCAGACACCACCACTCGGCTCCAAGACGAATGGTACGAAGTCTTGAGTACGGGGCCCGGTGTACTCATTCTGCAGAACTTCGTCAATGATCAGGCCCTTCTGAAAAAGACTAATCAGGTCTTCGACGCCATCATTGAAAAGGAAGCGACATCAGTGAAGGGCGACCACTTTGCAACATCGGGCGCAAATTCACGTATATGGAATTCATTCCAAAAGCATGCGGTGCAAGACCCGGCGAGCTTCGTGTCGTATTACGCAAATCCGTGGCTCGCCAAGGTCAGCGAGGCCTGGCTCGGACCAGCATACCAGATCACGGCGCAAGTGAATGTGGTCCGACCCGGCGGAAAACCTCAAGATGCACACCGCGACTATCATCTCGGGTTCCAAAGCAACGAGGCGTGCGCAAAGTTCCCGCGGAGCATGCACATCGCCAGCCAGTTCCTTACGCTTCAAGGTGGTGTGGCACATTCGGACATGCCTCTCCTGAGTGGTCCGACGAGAGTATTGCCGTTCTCCCAACTACTGCCTGAGGGATACATGTCGTGGCGTGAGCCCGAAATTAGGGCATTCTTCGATGAGAACTGGGTGAGCGCGCCAATGAAGGCTGGCGATGCGGTGTTCTTCAATCCAGCGCTGTTACATGCTGCCGGGGAGAACACGACGACAGACATACATAGAATCGCGAACCTGTTGCAGATCAGCAGTGCATTTGGGCGTCCGATGGAACATGTCAATGGCGTCAAGACGATTGAGATGTGTTGGGAAACACTAAAGTCGCTTGCGGAAGGTGAGGGTGAGAGTGAGCAGGTCAAGGCATGTGTTCAGGCGCTGGCAGAGGGATACCCGTTCCCGACCAATTTGGATAATCAACAACCCGGTGCTAATGGCATGGCACCCCCTCCAGAAACCGACATCTTGTGGGAAGGCTTGCGCAAGGGATGGGATACAGATCAGGTTGTTACGGCTGTGAAGCAACTCAAGGCTGACTCGATGTATTAGCTAAACGTCTCAATCCACCACAGCAGTACAGCAGCGTGTAAGACCGATCGTCATACTTTATGTGCCTATCCCTTTAACTGCTGTTTCGTCGTCAATTTGCCAATTAACCAAATACCCACACAGTACCCCTATTTAACAGAGAGACCTATATATGTAGCGCAGAGACTTGCCTGCGTCAGCAGATTGTGGTGGGAACTAAAGTACCAGCCTCTTTATTAGCATTTATTGGTTATAAGCCTATAATATCCCAATGCTTGGCAAATTGACGACGAAACAGCAGTTAAAGGGATAGATTCCATCGCATGGAGCGCTACAGAAAGAACCGCGCGACATACGAGAAAGCTGAGTGATGATGTTCCGTATCTGACCACGGTCGCTAGCAGACCCATCCACAGTCTCTTGGCCTTGAAATGAACGCTTCGCACGGCGGATGGGTAGTATTGTTTGGAGGAGCTGTGGCTGGAAGGATTTCATTCTTCATTCATTATGATTCATACTTCGTCAGAGCATTTGCCGACTCCTTATTGGTAGGAATAGGGGGCTCCCGTGGCGATGCCGTGGAGGAGCGCCTTTATAGGCCTAGCTCGGTAGATTGGGAGGTGCACGTGGGAATGGATGCTTGCACCACCCGATCTAGTATCGCCCAGCCGAGGAAATCGGATAATGAAGTTGCAAGGATCCTTTCAAGTAGCTGTGTAAATAAGATCGTAGAATAGATATATAAATTCAAACGCGCTCAATCGATATTATTTGGTATTAATCCGTCACACAAGTCAAAGAAAACAACAACGCCCGCTTGATTAAACTTAGCCTTCACTTACACCCCAACACAACCGCAACCGAAGCACTTATTCAACCCATGGTGGGCGTGACAACAGCAACAACAACAACAACAACAACTGCTACTACAATTACAGCTTCAATGAACCATCTATCATCAAGCTCCGAAATTAATACTAGCCCTACAACGTTTCACGAGTCTCCCGACATGCTACCATTTATGCCCGGGCAGTGCCTCTTCTGCCCTATTTCCACTCCCACCTTCTCTGACAGCGTCATACACATGCAAAAGTCGCATGGGCTGTTCGTCCCTCATCAAGAACATCTCGTAGTCGATCTCGAGACCCTTTTCAAATATCTGCATCTCATCATCTTCGGATACAGAGAATGCATACATTGCGGAACAGAGAGGACTACAGTACAAGCTGTGCAACAGCATATGACTGGCAAGGGTCATTGTCGATTCGATATAACAGCGCCAGACTCCGAGTTTGCCGAGTTCTACGACTTTTCAGAACCCGAAGGTAACGACAGCGAGTACTCGGAAGACGATGCCGAGGGAGAAGAGAGTGATGGAGGACATGACCGAAAAACTTCGACGAGCTCGAGCAAGAAACCCGTGTTGGCTGATGAAGACTCAATTCGTCTGCCATCAGGGAGAATAATATCAAGGCATTCTCCCTCAGCACAGCCAGGGGCGCCAATATCACATCCGCGCCGCCGACTCCGAACCACGGCATCGCAATTAGAATACTCGGTGGCCGAACCCGCCAATGATGGGGCAACGGAAGACTCTAGCAAGGAGCTTGGGGCTAACGACATGAGGTTATTATCAAAGCGGGAGAAACGAGAGAAAGCGACGGTGACACATCAATTGGCGAGCATGAGTGCAAGCGACCGGACTAGCCTAATGCACCTATCCATGTCCGAGCAGAGATCGATACTAGCGGCTCAGCTGAGATATGTGGACCGAGTGCAGAAAGAAGAGAGGCGACGGCAAGGCAAGATTGATCGGAAGGGGAATAAGAATTTGTATGCATATTGGCACACTGAGACGCCCGTCTACCAGTGTGGCTAGTTCGTTATACTGCATAGAAACTCTTGTATCGAATGGATATGAATGCATGCAGCTGTCTCACGCTCGTATCTCGTGATAGTAAGATTCTTAGGTCAGCTGGGGTGAGATTGTGGGAGGTACGCTGATCTTAAGATCTTGAATACTAGCTTATCATAGAAAACTTATAACTAAGATACGGCTACTGTAGAACAAACCAGCTCTATTGGCTTGTGTGCCTAAGCTGTCTGATTTATTTAATGCGCATCGGTGCCGTCTTCACTGTTGGGCCATGAGGCAGAGGGAAGAATACGCCAACGCTTAAAAGCCATGGTTGTCGAGGAAAGCAAGCGAGTCCGCCATCAAACTCAGTCCACTGTGATGATATAGGATGAGATGCCCCGTCTCCTTGTACAGCTTCACATCAATTGCCGCCGCATTGGGGAACTTTCTGTATACTGCCCACGGTTGCTCGCGACAGAATTGGCCTCCGCAGAATGTCGAGTCCTCTGCACAGGTTAGCTTCTGAAAACTCTGATTACTACACATATTAAATCGACGGGCACTCACGTTCTCCAATACCGAGGAATACTGGCCGAGTATAGTGAGGGGCATCAACCAAGAGGTAGGTAAATGTGATGGCAGCTCCTAGTGTATCGAAATCGCGCATGTTGAAATCATACTCTACAGCATTCTCCTCGTAAGATCCAGCAAAACACGCTACCCTTCGACCCTCTCTCGTTGATTGAGTCTGGTATGTCAATGGAATATGACCCCATTTCTCCGGATCCACTTGAGCAGCAGAAACTTGAAGACCAGACAAAAATGCGGGATAAATCCAAGAGGTGTCCCACGTAATGGCATGTAGTACAAGAGCATCAGCATCATCGGGATACTGCTGCGATAATGCATTTGCCAACATGCCACCAATCGAGAATCCAACCAGAACTATCTTATCCCAGGCGCGACCGTCCACCTCACCGTTTCGGAGCTTTTGGATCAGATGGTGAATGGTCTCGACGTACATCTGAGATTGTACTTCGAACAATCCGTCCGGGAACGTGCTGTTCCCACTACCAATCAGATCAACAGCAAGGGTGGGATAACCCTCATAGTTCATTCTTCGTACCCAATTATATCTTTCGGGCTCAAGCTGGGAATCCCACATGTTCTTATTGAATGAGGCGCCGTGCACGAGGAGCTGTAGTGTGTCCGCATGTAGATTTTGGTCGTCATCAGGCATGCAGAATCTGGCGTCCATCTCGTATGTGTTCGAAACCAGGATTTTGCGCCCTGCTAGAGCAAACAAGACGTCTTCATTATAAGCATCATGACTGAACTCACCCTCCGCATTTTTCTCAACAGAGACAGGGATGCGAAGGTCCTGGCATGATGAGGGAGCTTGTGTCCAATTGGACAGGGCTGCGAGATACAGAGGGACCTGCGGCAGCATGTTTCCAGCCGAGCGAATCAATTTCAACTTTTACTTCATCAAAATATTCACTGACAATAGTAGTGACATGCACAAAAACGTCTGCATGTTTGGCCATACGACGCTGAAACAGATTTTCAGCTACTTAGTCCTTTATCTCCATCTCTGAGCAGCGGGCGGGGACCGGAGTTCTACAAACGAGAGCTCCAAAGAACGAACGCAGGCATGCAAACACTTAGCTCTTTGACCTACAGGCCTATATTTCTTTGACTTCTAGTCGTCCAATAGGCTCAGGTGCGAGTGGCAATGGACTTTTAGTAGGTAGCCCGAATACGTAATCCATATGCACATCTGAATTCAATCGTATTAATCAGAGTGCGGTTACATGCGCTAAATTTTCAACTAGTAATTAGGAAACATAAGGTTTTAGCTACTTGGTTCAGAGACACGACGGCGCAGGTAATAGGCAGTGACATTTTTGATCAACTGCTGCATGTCCAGGGATTAGATGTAACTAAAACTACTTTTATCTCGGAAGGATATTTATTTTGGTCGATATGTATTTCTAGATGCGGACGCGTCTTGACTCTCGGTCTCAGTGCTAGATACTGAAACATGACAATATTAATCCTTCATAACTCACGTCTAACTGGATAAGCACTCTTGAAGCCGCTTGATAGTTCCGAGACCACGTCATGCTCGGGAACGACGCCACCTTTGAAGTACAGATCCGAAATTACACAACCCTCTGACCACCAAGCAGTTTGAAGCCCCTCTGTTCCAACGTTGAAAAAGATATCTCCAGGCTTGACCCGCAGGCATCTACCGGATGGTACTCTTACATCACCTAGGTGCACAGTTAGCATCGGTCGGGGTCCATCGAGATGTCAATTGCGTGAGACTGCGATTGAGTTGGACCACTCTGGGTTCGTTGAATGGTATACGTACCGATGCCAGCACTCATTATAGCTAGACTCGGCTCTGGCGTTGAGTGTGGCGGCATGTAAGACTCATCGTAGAAGATGTATTGATAAGTCGCGTCGAACCCCTTTTCCCAGTCTATTCGGAACGCATTGTCTACACCTGGCATATTGAAAGTTGTCGTGTTTATAGACCAACACTCCAGGATATTTTCCCATTCTCCTGACTTATGCTTGACGTGTGTGATTGCGGGGAGTATGACCTGGGTCAGGTCGGCACTCTTGGGGCATCGCAGCTGGCAATCCGTATTATCCAGGCCGGTCTCAATCTTCCCCGCGGCCAAAGCCGAGGATGGAAACAGAAAGGGAATCAGCCTCTTGAGCATTGTGCAGAGGGGCTATAAATGAGTTTATTTCGGGGAGACTGAGTTGATTATAAAGTTTCTCCTTTCTTCCGATGCCTAAGAGGTGAGTTACGCTTATGACACGACGCGACGTACGCAGGTGCTCCAGAACCTCTGCACGACTCTTTAACCCGCTTACAATTTGTTCTAATTGAAACACTGCGCAGATGTAGAGTTTCCTGCTTGTCTTTTGTTCTGACGGATGTGACAAAGAGACACATCGTATGCGCCCGGAAGAATTCGTTCTTATTGTCCCTACCGGACCGGCTTTCAGTGAGATCTCCGGTTTTGAACCGGGTCCCGAGCATCTTCTACTGTAACAGGCTCCCATGCGGGCTAGTGGTGGAAGTATTCGGAACAAACTGAATACATACGGAAATGTAGTCATCCGTCAACTAGGCACCTTGCTTAAAGCCACACCGCTATTACAAGACATGGTCAACGTCATAATCCGTCATTACGTCGGGAGCATGCTATAGCAACTTCGTGTTGTTTGGATACGCAATTCAATTGTTTTCAGATTAGCCTCAGTTGTACGCGTCATGGACTATTAATTCATAGCAGGTGTCATCCGAAGCACGAGCTGCAAATTAAAAACTCAGTTTTCAGGGAGATTCGTCCATTGTCGATAGGTCTGTGTGACGCAAGGTGTTGAAAGCATTTGAAACCAATGAGATGCCATTCGCTGCTTGTAATCTTTTCAACATGTTGACGGCAAAGCTCTTTCGGTCGTGTAATCTACGGTGAGCTAGTAGTGTCGTGATATGAGTCATCATAATTACGCTCATCAACGAGCAGCACATCAGGAGCTCTAAGCTGCATTTTTTTTCTCCGTTTGATGTCTCAAATCCTTTTGACACGTTAATGCCCGACCTACTATCCTACCTTTCACGCATTCGTTTGCGCTAAATGGCGGTCCGCACCCCGGAGTCGTCCTGAGCTATAAACGTGTTCAGCTTTTTCATACCATAAATAACCAATTCATAGTCTGTCAAGTTCACTCCTCCCATACCCATCGCCTTTACATATCATTCTCGAATAATTCCTACATACCTGCTTCTCACTCTTCTCAAGCTACAATCAATCATGCAAACAGACGTCGAGTGTCCTTACGGCCGTGGGCCTATGGTCGCGGTATCGCTGTTCGGGGTGCAAGAAGCCATGCATGAATACAGGAAGACAGCTAACAAGTACATCGCAAGCAAGGGAGGTTTCTTCGAGAACCAAGTTTGGGAGGAGTTCACCAGCTTGAACGACAGCGTCAAAGAAGACGTCGACTTCCTAAGCACTTTCGGCTCTGAATATGTCAGCAAGTCTGCCAAGGAACTTGGAAAGGAGCGGGCAAGCATTTGGAAAGAATGGAAAGAACACCGGAGCTTCAAATCCAAGTCAACCACTCAAGGAGAGAGTAGCAAGACGAACGTGCAGGGCGATCAGTCGAAGATGGCCGACCATTCCCAGAAACGAGCTAACAAGCTAGGAACATCCAGGAATGATGGAAAGAGCAAGGCTGAGCTTCTTTACCTTCGCGAAGCTAGAGAGGCAGTCGAGAAGTACATAAAGGTTTGTGATAAAGAGATCAGAGAGAAATGCGACAAATCTTGGTCGCTCTTGTCTGGTGGCCTCGAGACAGCCGACGACGACTACAAGGAGACGCGGGATATCATCAAGAAAGCGATTGAGATTGCCAGCAACAACGAAATAGACGAGTCGAAGAAGGGTGAGAAAAAGGCGGTAGAAGGGCTACTCAAAAAATTGCGTAAGATCTGGCAGGATGCACGATTATCTTTGCCGAAGCCATAGGCGAGGACCTCGAATACGCTGGTCTGGATGAGGAGAGAGAGTTGGGCCTTTGTTTGTAGGATGACAAGCAGGACTTGGAGTGTCATTCGCAGGCGAGATTGCAAGTGTTTCACCAACCCTGTAGAAGGTTCATAAAGTCGTTACTTCCGAGGTATCCCCAGGTATTTTTGAGAAATTAATTGATGTTGATCAGAGAGGGAACATGTTGCGACTAGGTTCTGAGAAGGGATTTTCATGTTGAGTCGTTTCTCATCTCTGAGGGCAAAATTAGTGATCTAATACCGATGTACAATGCCTCATATCACGCAGTGCTTATTCAGTTCACTGATATTGTCCCTTCCGGGCCAATTTTTGGGATAGCCAATTAGATCTGTGTCTCTACGTGTTATTCCTCTTAAACATCTTCACCCGCCCATTCGCTCGGACGGGTACGGCGGGCTGAACATATCAATATTTCAACCAGCTAGTGTATCTCCACCAGTGATCAGTTGTATGTACTGAGCTTTCTTAACTTTCTGGACATTTATCGAAGGTTCTGAGGCTATCACGTAACTGCCCCGCATCATCACATGTAAGAAGGTTTCTCAAATGGACGGCGAAGATTCTGCACGCTTTCATCAGTGGACCGAATAGTGAATCGTGAAACTGCTACCCTCTACCTATTTAGATCCTTATAACCATTAACTACCTGTTCTGACATCATCATGATTCGTTGTTGTAGACAGGCCTTCCCAGGTCTCCCAACTGCTCTGATGCGCTTCGATGCGCCCTCTCACGATCTTATAAGCGTCTTCTCCAATCAGTAGCCTCTGGGGGAGTTCGAGTCCCGCACATAGGCCTCTCCCTGTAAGCGCCTCGACAATCAATTGCGCCGCCTTATCTGGGTCACCGGGTTGTTTCAAGTTGTAAGCATCGAGCGCCTTGATGGTTGGATCGACGCCCTCTCTTAAATCTTCTATGATTTTTCCGGCGCGTACTCGCCGATTCGGGGCTAGGAATTCCGTTCGTGTGTAGCCCGGCTCAACTGCCATGACCTTGATACCAAGATGCGCGACCTCGCCGCGAAGAGCCTCTGAAAAGACGGACGAACATGCCTTAGTTGCACAGTAGAGTCCAGCGCCTGGTGTGCCGTACCACCCACCAATGCTACCTAAATTGGCAATAATGCCCGAGCCTTGCCGGCGCATCAGGGGTAGCACAGCACGTATCATATTGAGCTGGCCAAACACGTTAGTGTTGAATACCGCTTGCACCTCGTCGCGGCTGCACTCTTCCACGCCGCCCGTGAGGATGTACCCCGCGTTGTTAACTAGGACGTCGATACGGCCGTAAGTGCTGAGCGTGAAATCGGCAATTGCTTGAGATATTTCGGCCTCAGACCATGTCACATCAAGGCTTCTTGTCTGGGCGCCAAGCTCCGCTAGCGAGGAGAGCTTGCAGACATCGCGCGCTGTGGCAACAACGATATCACCCCTATTCAGAGCAGCGACAGCGATAGAATGACCCAGGCCGGAGGAGCAGCCCGTAATGAGCCACACCCTTTTACCGCAATTCGCGCCGTTCGTGGGACTAGCTACTTCCATGTTTCGCGGTGAAGAGAATCGGATTCAATCAAAAGTGCAACAAAGACGGTCGTCAAGAAACGAGATGTGTCCACATTGATATTTGATTCTACGCTTCATAGTTCATTGCCACCGTAAGGGGCCTTCTACCGAAGTTGTAGCCGCGGGAATTTTTCCTCCGGTTTGTTATACTAGAGCATACACTTTGGCCCCGAGTAAATTGAATTTTGTCACGATGTAAGGTTTACATTCTTTGTGCTCTGTCTGGAGCGGCTGAGACATGCCGTTTCATGCTCTAACATCGAGATGGTAGTACAAAGAGAGACATTGGAGGGAGCCTCTTCCAGGGTGACAGTCGCCCGTGAGATCCGGACTACGGGCTGCGGACTGCGGTGTGCGGACTCTACCAACCCCAGGACAGGTCTTTCCTCATGCCGTGTTAAACCTAAATACACTCTCAACTGGGTTTATAATCCCAAGCTTTACCCACAAACTTTCAGCACAATCTCTGTCTACGCATTGCACAAACTCGCGGCTCGGGATGTTCTGGAAAATAGCCATGAAGATCCAACAACGATATTCTTATGTAGTTTATTGTCCTTTTTGGTCACCCTGGGCTGTAAGTGTGCAGAGTCTCCGTCAAACACCGATGATATAATGTTTGTTAGATCTCATTATCTACATTCTTTCAATTATACTGACGCTATAAGCGTAGACTACTAGTCTCGGTTCCGAAGAAAAGAAAGGTCTCGGTCCCGAGGAAAACCGGGAGCTGCGAGATCCCGTCTGTAAAGTTACGAATATTACGTCACCCGAAATCATGGACAAAGAATAGTCTATTCACTGTTCATTGTATGCTTTGATTCCTTGTGACGGATGATTGAATACCGAAGCTGTGGGAGGGATAAGATCACAATGGGGGCTAAAGATTACGCGAATGATTATGCACGTGGACCGATACAAGGCGGGTAAGACAGGGGCTGAAGGGCTCTCCTGTGATCTTAGATTTGGTCAAATCTGCGTGATAATTATTGCTTTCGTTGCTGGTATCAAACTATTCGTATCTTGACTGAGCCTCTTCATTGACGACGATCTTTGCCTTTCCGAATTCTTCTAACTGGTCCTGAAACAACGATTAATCGGCAAACTTCACACTCTGCTACCTCTTCTCCAGGCCTGTGAAGTCATTCGAACAACTTATTCTTTGTAATAGGGTCCCTGTGGGAACCAAAGGGAGGCATTACTCCCTATTCGGGAAGGCAGGGTCTTCTGCTTAGATACTAGGGCTTTCAGCTCCTTCACGTCTCCCTTAATCTTTATGCATTGTCTTTGACTTGGCAATTTCCCCTTGATTGGAATATTCCATACTAGCCTTAGATAAGCCTAAGAAAGCTTATCTCTTTATTCTGAGGCGAGACAAAGGTACCAGCTTGTTTCACTTTGCCTACAAAGGGGGCAAGTTCTACTTAGGTTACACGAGCCAAGCCACTGTCTTGGCCGCTGTGAGTACCGGCATGTGACCACCTGCTCATATATCAGATCGCCTCTATGAGTATAGGAAAGAAAATACCGACATATGCCGATATGACACTAAAGGGGAAGAGGATACCCAAACGATGGTCGGAGGAGGAGGATTGCATACTTCACGAGGAGACTCAAAAACAAGGTAAGTGATTTTGATTACAGTTTCTGTATTTTGCGTTCTACCGTTACGATGCCAAGCCTTTCGTGAAATTCATGAGCTAAATATACGATGATATATAGAATTGGCCGGCGACGCTAAGGACTGGCACCGCATTGCCGCAAAGCTCCCTGGCCGGACGAACAAGGATTGTCGTAAGCGTTGGGTGAATAAAGTGTGTGGTAGCCTTAAAAAAGGTTCTTGGAACAAGACCGAGGACGACTCTTTGATGGATGCAGTTGACAGATATGGTCAGAGGTATGGCAATGTCCGGAAATTCTCGTCGAGGCACCCATATTGCTCTGAGCTAATATGGTCCCTGAAGGTGGACATTAGTTGCAAGTGAAGTTCGCTTTCGAAGCCCGGATCGTAAGTCTAATCACTCGAGTGACACGTGCAAGATACCCAAGAAAAATCATAATTCCACGGTCAGCAGTGTCATTAAAGAGGCCTCATAGTAACTAACGATATGTGTCATTTTTAGAATGCGCGAAACGCTGGCAGTCAAAACTGGATCCAAACCTTGAACATGGAGGATGGACACTAGAAGAAGTAAGTTGACGTACTGCTCAGGAGAGCCCCAAGGTCACTTTTCAACTAAGTGTTCCTAACTAGGATGAACTTCTTCTGAGCTTGGTGCGAGAGAGTGGTCGTGAGTGGAAAATGTTTCAAGAACGCAACTTTTCTAGACGATCAACAAACGAATTGAAGAACAGGTAGGTGATTCCTATAGGACTAGAACTTGCAAGGCGAGATTGCTCATCATATTACAGGTACACTGGCTTAACCCGAAAGACCAAAATTACATCTAATGGGAGCGAAAGCATGACTTTAACACCTAGTTCAGGGTCATTCAGCCTAGATTATAACACCGACACGGAGGATCATAGATTTTGGGGCAACCATTTCGGACTCCATGGCCACATACGAAGTGCAACCGAAGACTCCATCACAGATCCCCTATTTCAACAAGGCTTGACAATGGACTGGTTAAATACACTGGATAACCCTTGTACCTGGATGGACGCATTAAACCATAGACCTGACTCCATTACAAAAGATATCCTGCCTGGAGAATATCTAATTCAAAGCGAAAACTCAACAAGTCAAGGAGAGCCGTGCACACAATCACCGATTACAAACGTTGATATGTCTCCAACAACTCTAGAACTTGAACAAGTGCCGGGGCTAACCAGCCCAACTACATGGCCTGACCTCGATTTTAAACAAGACATGGAGGGCCAAGATCCCCTGATACTCGACTCTAGCTACGCGCTCAATAGTACCGTCCAAGGGGATAATATTTTGGCCTCAATGCAGATAGACAGCTGTGACACCAGCTTTACAGATGAGACTAGGGCAAGCGAAAGCACACCAGCCCCGATTGAGAGCAACTTGGGTAGGGTAACACTCGTGATTGACGGGTGCAATCGAGACACACTCGACAGTCTACTAAATCTGACAAAATCCCTCAAGGGAAAGACAAAGATAGAGATTAATTGATTTTGAAGGCTAATAGAGGAGGGAATTTATTTCCCTTGAAAAGTTGATGCAGTTCTTTACAACATTTACCAAATGTGGATTGTCATGTTTGGCAGGTGGGCGTAGTGTTGACATGTAATATTAGGAACTCTAAAACTAGGGACTTAGTAGAGATCCGAAAATGGGTCATCAAATCGTTATCGCTCATGCATTTATGACTTGCACTACGGCACCTTATTAACTATTGAAAACTTACCTATGTACGGTGTATCAGGGGGTCCTGGGTGAGCGCATGAGAGGCTGAGTGAGGCGACCAGGGTCCCGACGTTGCTCAACTGCTAGCAGGCAGCTTCGCCGGCAATAAGCTGACAACCCCGATCCTAGCACCGAATCAAGTTTGAAGCCGTCCATCTGTCTCTCGTCGACTTTATAGGTCGGGCCAGGTGTTTTGTAGAAGCGCTTCGGTGCCGGTATGATGGACCCCCTTTCCGCCATAGGGTTTGCCGGGAAGGTGCTGTTACTCATTGACTTTGAGTGGAAAGTCTTCGCTATAGGCCTTTTCAAGCTTCAATCGGCGCTCTTGGTACAGGCCAATTGGATGCTCCCCTATGTCACTCGATAGAACATCCCGATATGCGCTGTATTAGATTGTTTCTTCTCAATAACGATAGCTCAGACTCAAGACGCGGACGAAGCTTGAGAAAACCAACCACTCGGTGCTCGTGCAGAATAACGAAACTCGTCATTTTGCGGAACGAAGCAGCTAAATGCACCTAACGGTTATAGGACGATTGCATCCTCGATGAAATCGAGAAGATGCAAGAGCTCCTGTTCCAATCTAACAAATTCGCTGATTCGACCGCTTAGGAAACATCATTGCTTATACGAAATCTCTGAGCTAAAATTTCCGAACTGGAGCAAGAAACCAAGAGCGGCGTAAAGCGTACAGACTTACTCAGAAGCTTGTATTACGATGATATATAATATCGACATGATAAGATTGATCAAGCTTACGCGAAGACCTTCGAGTGGGTGTACAGGTGTTTCGCGTGTAACACATACCTTTCCAGCTGGACGGATTACAACTACGCAACACCAGCCATGACAGGTATTGCGTGAAAATAAATCTTTCGCACCTCGCTTGACTGGGATTAATCGAATGGCTGGTGCTGACCGTCGAGTCCTGATATAGTCAGGGTTGGCAATTAGTATACTACATGTAGTATTAGTACGTACTGATACTACTGTAGTTTAGTATATACCGGTACTAATACTACAGCAGTGTAGTATACACACGTACTAATACTACTGTAGTATTTTCATATTTAATAAACTAATTAAATAAAAATTGGAAAATTAAGTAGAAAATACTATTAAATTTAAAATTAAATAATAAAAATTATTATATAAAGCTTTTAAAATTAACTTTACTATTCAGCTTATAAAATTAGAAAAAATCTTATATATTACTTTATATATATTACAAAGTTACGTATTAAGACCGAGGGCGGCCCAAGTAGCAGCCCAATGCCCCTCACTTTTTCCTAATTAAAACCCTTCTAACCCCGCATCACGTAATCCAGGGTCACTTGCTCACAGTAATCCAATAGTCATTACTATTTCTTATATCTATATAGTCTTATTAGTCGCCTACATTTAGTTACTTACTTAGTCCTACTCTCTAGCTATTAACTTTACAATTTAATATACTTTTTAAATAATTATTATCTAAATTATAACCTTTTTTATATAATAATAAAAGTATTTGCAAACCTCTCTAATAAATACTAGCTATTATTCTTAATATTACCTATAAATTAAAAACCCTTAATATACTACTTATATTATTATATAACAAGTCTGTTATAATATATAAAAATTAATACTTTTTAGCATTGAAATAACTTTACAAATATAATAATTATAATATAATAATTAGTATTATTAAAACCGTAATTAAAAGACAAATTTAACAGCATTTTTTATAATTTTATAATTATTTTAGTAAGCAAGTTATTAAGTAATACGTTAACAGAGCGCTAAAAAAGGATTATTTTAATGCTTATATTAGCATATTACTTAATTAAAAAAATAGTTATAAAAATATACTTTACACATTTAAAATCTATATATAATTACAAATTTAATAGTATAATTTATTAGTCTATAAAATAAAAACTCGTAAATTATTAAATTATCACGTGATAACATATAAACAATATTTATATCGCAAAAAAACTAATCTGGTTAAGTGAGAGATGCGTTACTATTATAAATTTTTTTAATCTTTAAACTTAAAATTAAATATAATTTATTTAATATATTACTTTAAAACCTATTATATAAATAAAAATAGTAACAAATAACTTTATTTAACTAGTATAAAGTGGCTATTCATTTTTATTAATTAGTTATTAATTATACTAGTTAGGGTAAGTTTATATAAAGTTGTATAGGACAGGGGGTGGCTTCTTAGTAGGTAGGTGAGCTTACTATATGTCATGATCCTAGGTTCCTAACCTAAGATCCCCTGACAAGGACACTAGCCAGTCATGTCATATTTATATTTATATATAAACTCCTATGTCTAGAAGTCGTAGGCTATTTAGGTCTGTCTTGTTCTTCAGTTATCAACTTCTCTGTTTATTACTATACCTATTCTAGGCCCTCTTCGTTAGTACACCTAGCCCGTCTACGCTAGCCTGTGACACTGTAAGTTAGTATCTTCCCTCGTGGCGAAGCTGCGAGCTAAACTAAAATTGCGTATTGTAAGGGTCGAACTAAAAGTTTATACTAACGTAGCTATGCGAAAGCGTTTACCTCCCAAGTAGATACTTCTGGGCGCTCTAAGGTCGCTACTGTAGGGCAATCCCCAAAGAACAGCCACAAGGGTCTTTCTTGTCTTGATAGTCTTTGAAGGTCTTGAAAGCAGCGAAGGACTGGCTATCTCTATACGACTCGAGATAGTTGCGTCAGATGTCGTGTTCTGGATAATAGAAGTGGCTTGAGGAGTGCTGGTATGCCATGGATTGGAAAAACCGAGTACTGTAGTCGATAAGTTGTGGGCAAACCCTAGATTTACTTAAGTTCAGTGAACCATAATTCTGTAGAGATCGCGATGGCGAACAAACCTAGCATGAAGTAGACGACAATTGCAAATATGATAGTAGTCACAAGTGTGACCATCGTAGAACGAGGGGTTCCTCGAGTTTCTTCTCGTAACGAAGTGATCGCCGGACAAATGAGCGCATCGCGCGGTTCTTTCTCCGTCAAAGTTGCCAAATAATTTGAGTGATCAACTTGGAGCGAAGCTTGGACATTGTGTATCGGCAAAAGGTGTGGAGTAGCTATTGATGCATTTATCCTGTTATGGCCACTGGAATATCCGAGACCAAATATGCCATCAGCTGTTGCGATCAAGGCAGCCACGGCATCACAGAGTTGCAATATCATATTATACCGCTGGGCTGTAGGCTGAGCTTGAGAGATATACTGAGACGTGATTCCCCACATGAGCTTTGCTGCATCCTTGATGTCTGGGAAAATTTTAATCCACTGCTCTAGGTCCTGAGCGAATGCGGATGTATAGGCAGTGGTATCCTCACCAGTCTCTACCACAGCTCTGGAGACACATAAAAAGCAGAGGGCCTCCAGCAAGCTTGGAAGGGATCTGACCTTTGACAGTCGACGCATAGCCGTTATTGCAGCAGCCCATGCTTGTCTGTGAGAGTCTAACTGATGAGAAAGTTGGTAAAGCTTCGTAGAGGGATTTTTGGTTGCGGTCTTGAGACGTTTATACTGTTTGATGAAGCTCAAGTAGAACCTCTGGAGCTTTATTTTCTTGCGCGTTTCCTGTTTAAGATTCCCTTCAAGGAATCTTAATCTCTCTTTTACGAGTCTCAATTTCTCGCAATTCTCCTCTGTCTCGAGTGTCTCTTTCTCCAGTAATTCGGACACCACTCTCTTGAGCCTTTCTCCCGAGAGGCCCTGGGTCGCCTGTCTCTCGAGCTTTGCTCTCTCAAGCCACTCGGACGCCACTCTCTTGAACCACGGGGGTACCACTCTCTCAGGCCGCTTGGAGTTGTCAACTCCGAGCCACTTGGAGACTTCTCTTTCAAGCATTTCTGTTTCAAGCCCTTTCCCTCTGGACCTCTCTCCCAGGAGCCACTCGGACACCACTTCGGAAGACCACTCAGGTCCATCTCTCTCAAGCCACTCGAACACCTCTCCCTCGAGCCTTTCTCTGGTGAGCCTTTCACACTCGAGCCTTTCCTTCTCGGGCCTCTCCCTCACGAGCACTCAGACGCCACTCTCTTGGCCCACTCCGGTCCGTCACTCCCGAGCCATTTAGATACCTCTCCCTCAAGGTTTTCTCTCTCAAGCTCTTCTCTTTCGAACCTCTCTCCCTCCAGCCACTCGGATATAACTTCGAGAAACCACTCGGGTCGGTCTCCCTCAAGCCACTCGAATATAGCTCTCAAAAGGTCCAAATGAACGAATGCCCTGTTAAAAGCCTCGATACCATGCTCTAGTTCTTGCTGGTCAAAGGTCTTTTGAAGCGGATCATTCACGGGTCGGTAGTTATGGTTGTCGCCGAGGATGCTGGCAGAGGCGCACGATATTAACGGCTCGGAGAAAGCCGAACGGTCCTCTAGGGTATCACAATCAAATGGGGAATTACTATGGAGTCTATCAGCAGGTGACTTTTCTATACCATTTAGGGTCGGAACAGACATAAAGGGAATGCTGGTACCACAGGACGTCTTTTGCGCTTCGTGCACATTAGAGTCCTCATGACTGGCATCAAGTGCTTTCGGACGAGAAATCAGAAGGTCATTATTGTAGTCACCTTCAAGGGCGGTCGAGTCTGGGAGCATTATATTATATGAGCGTCTACTCGCACTAGTATCAAGTGGATGGCTCTAGAACTTTTACCTCCAGAGCAAGAGTTCAAGCCATCATGGACAGGCTCATTTCTCTTCCTCTTGGGCCTTGGCGTAGGGCCGGGGCAATCCCGCCCCTTCTCGATGCATCGCCGGCATCCAGGGCCTACCGTCACACACTAATTGATGTCGTTTATAAGCCTTCGCAGCTGGCAATTCGAGGGGATAACATACTGCCACTTTGTCTTTACGACAATAATCACACTTTTCGACCGCAAGCAGTCTGCGTCGCTTCTTGGAATATAAAATGGCAGGAAGGGGTGGTCTTTCTCCGCTTGGGGCTATCGGTCGGAAACGTTCCTCAGATGATACGGAGAACATGACGAACGAGATTTTTGGAGGAGTCCAAATATTGTAGGATATACGTTCTAAGATTGACAATGATAAAAGTTTGGTCCTGTGGTACTATAAATACGGGTGTAATCCACGCGCCGAGCTCATGGCTATCAACTGCCTCTACTGAGGCTCGATTAGATGAGCCAATAATCGTAGTGCGCAGTTTCTATGACGTGACCTAGGGTGCTAAGCTATACAGATGATAATATCAACGTAGCCAATAATTGTGCTGCGCACTGCCCGGCCACCGTACGGCTGAAGGTTGGTTGGGCGAGAATTTTGGCTTTCACTGTAATATAGTGGAATAAAATGTTGAGGCAGGAATCAGTCCCATATGCGTGGCCAATCATACTAGTGCGCACTTGATATGCTGTAACAGATGGGAACGAAATATCTACTCGTGCACGCCCCCATAAGAGTGGGGCGTGGCACGAGTAGGGGATCAATCAGTCCTATTACCTACAGAAGTTAGCAAAGAGACCTGCGACCAATGATGTTGTCGCGTACTTGATGTAGCGTAAGTGAGGCGCGTTGCTAGTAGGTAACGAGGATATCCCATAGCCTACTGCTGTACCTGCATCAGCCTAGTCGAACTCATACGTCGGGTAGACATTAGCTGTGTTCTATCTTATAGGAGCTGTATTGTCGGCAATCGTTATATTTGGCTGTCGAGTAGCCGACTGACTTACTGATGTATAGGCTTAAGTTGCAGGCCTGGAAGCCCAAACGCAGGATTTACTAACCTAACCTAGGTACATACCAGACCAAGTGCTGCCCCAACCTATTGTTCCAGTCACCACACCACACATGCAAGCCGAGATCGACTTCGTCAGCGCCAACAGCATGGCCGTGTTCCGAACATCATAGAGACAATTCTTCGCGCGCAACGCATCTGTCTTGCCAAGACGAAGTAGCCTTCTAGAGTCCTTGATTACCTAATGGGCCACCCCCCCCAAATAGGCCACATCCAAAAGCCTTAACAAAGCCCACTGGCAGTCAGAAAAAACGCGTTTTTTTAGCAATCTAATTAATTTATTTAATCTACTTTATATGCCACTTATTTAATATACTTTAGAAAGTAGCCTTTAAAATCTTATACGCTTCTTATAAAAAACTAGCTTTATAAGCCTGTTTATAGTCTTCTACTGTAATTTACACCCGATAAATTTCTTTTATATTATAAAAAGTCTTTTAAAAGTCTTTTTTTATATATTTCTAAGCTTTTAACTTTAAGGCTTTTTTTTTAAGCCTTTAATTTATTAATCTACTACTATATTTAAGCTAATTATAAGCTAAAATATCGATCTTTTTATTTACCTTTTATATAAAAGCTATTATAATATTAATAAATCTTATAAAAGATTTTAAGCTAGTAAATTAATATTATACGTTTTATAAGTCTTTTAATATAT